>JAQZBX010032983.1:7512-25701 GCA_029593785.1 Cabassous unicinctus | reverse complement strand
TATTTATTTATCCCCCCCTTGCTGCTTGTGCTGCTGTGTCCATTCGCTGCGTGTCTTCTCTGTGTCTGCTTATCTTTCCCTTGCCGTGAGGTCTTGCCGCATCAGCCCATGGCGCCGCGCAAGCTGGCCTGCCCTCACAAGGAGGCGCCGGGAAGCGAACCCGGGGCCTCTCATATGGTAAACGGGGGCTCTATCCACTGAGCCACACCCGCTTCCCACCCCACTACTTTTAAGTGGCATTTTTCTTGTTTCAGCATTTGGCCTGTGACTGCAGTCCTTTAACTGTTTTCTGGAGCTTTGAGAAAATTGTTTCTGCCAGTTCTTGCTGGTTGTCAAAGCTTCTCTGGAGGGACAGAGCCCTGAAGCTTCTCACTCTGCCCTGTTGATTGGGATGGAGCAAAAAACATGTTCTTAATCTTAACCCATTCCTGTTGGTGTGAACCATTGTAAATAGGATCTTTTGAAGATATTATTTTTAGTTAAGGAGTGACCAACTGAATCAGGATGCATTTAAATCCTATTACTGGCAGCTGTACAGAGACGACTACAGGGAGAAAGCCACCAGTGCAGCAAGAAGCCAAAAGTCAGCAAAACCCAGAAGGAAAAGGAGAGGAAGGACATTGCCATGTGCAGAAAAACAAAGGACCCAGGGATCACTGGCACCAGAAGGAAACAGTTTTTCTGGAGAAAGCATAGCTTTGCTGACTCCTCAATTTTGGGCTTCCCCTTGCTTCAAAACCTTGAGCCAATAAATTCCCATTGCTTAAGCCTACCCATTGTGTGGCCTTTGTTTTAGCAGCTGGGAAACTAAGAGACAAGCCTTTATTGGTGATCTTGAACATTTATAAAACTTTATCTTGTTTGGGTCCACGATCATTATGACTCAAATCTTACAGGCTTGTGACTATCTTCTTTACTTTTTCTTTCTTATGAGCGCCTTCTGTCTCATTTGGTATATTTTAAAAAATCTGAGCTCATAAGGGAATTAATTTTGTAGCTATTTTGGGTGCTTTGACCTTCAATCCCATTTCTTTCTCACTTAAATTAGTCTCACTTACATAGTCAGAAGCACATTTTTAAACACCTCCCTTTCCCTTTTGAATCATATTCTTTAAAAGAGCCTGTCTCTGGTCTTTCTCTAGTTTTAGAGATCTGTTTCATGAAAGACAGAATAGTACAAAGGGAAGGGCATAGACTTTAGAGCCTGAAAAGGCTGTGACCAAATTCTAGTCTGCCTGGTGCAAAAGAGACAATCCATAAATATTTGTTGAATGAGTGAATGAATTGGGATCTCAAGCAAGTCGTTCAATCTCACCAAGCCTCGGTTTTCTCATCTGTAAAATGGTGACAAAAATGTCTGTCCAAGAGGACTGTTGTCAGAAACAAATAGGCTATAATATCCACGAAGCACTACTGATGACAGTATCGTTCTCTTTGCACATGTGGTGGGTTCACCTAGTATTTAGCTGTGCTTATAAGGCTAGCTGTCCTTATGGATGGCGCTCTTAAAATTTTTAAGCTTTTATTTTTATTAAAATTATAAATGCACACACTTTTAAGAGCCCCCTGGTCTACAAGTTTTGTTAATAACCAGCTGTCATCAGCCTTCTCCCCCCAGCACTCTCAACTTTCCCTTCTTCGGAGGTAACTGCTTTTAAACTTTTTAATGGACTCTCTTTGTATTTACCTCCCTATTTCTAAACAACACGCATATGTTACTGCTTCTTGACTTTTTCAATTTGGGGCATTAAGTATTGGCTTCTCACATGGAAGATGAGCACCTAGCATTCTTTCCTCCCTTGCCTCCACCACACACAAATGCCCACCTCAAATGCCCTATCCTCCCAACATAGTCATTTTAAAAATTTTACTAGATCAATATTCAGCACGGACACTGATTTGATTCTGTGTACCATTCATGGCTAAACCATGGGATAAACAGTGAGTACCTTTTCTTTCCTGCACAACTTTTTATTATTTCTGGCAATGAAAATGATCTTATTTGTTTATTTCCTTAGTTTTTTATGTTCATCACAGATTCACTCTCATATGCTCTTCCAGTTGTCTATATTTCTTCTGAGTACTTTAATTCACCTCAGCTAGTCAACAAGTCCATTTTCTTGAAGAAGTCTCTTCTGGAACCTCCAGTCCCACGCCAGTCTGAACTGGTCACTTGCTACTTTTGTGAATATCTCTTCATCCCATGGTCATCTTAGGTCCCCTATGCCTCTCTGGGCTAGATCTCCTGTTTCTGTTTCTCATTTTTATCTTTCTTGTATTACTCCCTTATTTAAGTGTAGTATATCTTCCAATAGTTTCCTGAGAAATTGTCTAAGGGAGATACATTTTTTTTGAGGACATCCCATGTTTAAGAATGCCTTTCTTCCACTTCACATTATATTGATGGCTTGGTTCTATCCAGTCTTACAGGATGGAAATCAATTTCCTTCAGAATTTTTTTCCAGAGAAGGAAATGAAAACTGGTCACATGCAAAGGATCAAGAAAACAAATGTGATTCAGATTTCTCTGCAACAGCAGCGAAGGTCAAAAGACAATGTGTTTTTTTTTTTTTTTCCATAACAGCTTTATTGAGATATAATTCACATACCACACAATTTAGTCATTTAAAGTATATGTTCACAATTATGTAACCATCATCACAACAAATTCTAGACCATTTTCATCATTCCTAAAAGATGCCTTGTATCCATTAGCAGTCCCTTCCCATTTCCACCCAATTTCCATAGTTCTAGGCAACCACTAACTTACTTTCTGTTTCCATGGATTTGCCTATTCTGGACATTTCCTATAAGTAAAATCATGCAATATATAGCCTTTTCTGACTGGTTTCTTTCACTTAGCATAATGCTTTCAAGGTTCATGCATGGTTGGCCCTTATTTATTTATTTATTTATTTGTTTATTTTAATCACCTCTTGGCTAGTACAGAATTCTGTTTGTGGTCTATCTCCTATCTCTTCAATAGATGATCAGTTTTCAAATTGATACATTGAAAAACAATAACAAAAAAGTTCTAAACAGAATTTGCTCAAGTCTTCAGAAGTCCTTTAATTTTAGTGACCTAAGACAGATGGTTTTTGATCTGTATAATGTGGTTTTAAACAAATTAAAATTTCCCGTAGTTTTAGTGTTTTTTTTTAGAAGAGAGAGAAATTAAAGGGATAGATTTACTCCACTATCTTTACTTGGAAGTTTCCCTATTTGATTCTTTATTTGAGAGACCAGGGTGCTTCCCAGAGGAAAATGATCAATGTTAGAGAAGGGGGACATTATTGGCCCCCACCTAGCTCTCACTAAATGTGTCCTCACGACACCACAAATGATTCAAGAGGGAGTCCTGGGAACAGGACTTGTAATAAAATAGTGTGTGAAAGTATAAAATGCTGATACATTAAACTCAAGGCTTAAGAAGCACTGGTTAGCTAGAGCTGTGGCAGAAAGGGGAGATGACTTTCCAGGAAAGACGTGTTCTTCAGCATCAGGTATCAGCAGCCACATCACAGAACACACTGGCAGTGGTGCTGGCAGCTTTGGATGCAGAGCTCTTCACTGTTGAGCACTCGGTGGCCTTCATAGCACAGTTGTGCCTTTGGTCATCCACAGTGACAAGATGACCACTATGCTAGGTGCACCTGGGACGCCAGGAGGACTAGTACCTGGAACGCAGATGAAAGCCCCCTCTGGGGATTCCCAGGGCTATTCAAAAGAATTTGAAGAGACTTGGGGTTCTTAAAGAATTGATAGGAGCTGAGCCATGAACATTCTATTTTGTCACTATTGTTACAAGTCTTCAGTGAAATCTGTTCTTGTTGGTTTTTCAGAGATGTTCTTGACCCTTGTTGGGAGCCCATGAAGCTGGTATCTGACCTGTATTAATACTCCAGGTAATTGTTACATTTTAACAGAGAATTCCTATGAAATGTTTTGATCCAAAGGGATGAATTCATAATGGTAATGAGAGATATGCTTGAGTCATGGACTGTTTCCCTGCACCTCTCATATTTCTCATTACTGGTGTTCCATCTCTGCTTGCCAGATATTTTTATAATATCGCTTTGGGTACCCCCCTTTTTCTCTTTATTGTGCTCTCTGAATTATATTCTGACACACACGTTGGTACGTGCCACTTGAAATAGTGTTTTATAGATGCACTTGCAAGGTCTAGATACTCACTCCCTTCATAATATTTAAAGAGGTACAAAGAACACACTTTAACCAGATTGACTTCACGTTTCAGATGTTTAATAAATGTTATGAGCCTGAGTGTGTATCTCCAATGTATATTTATATTGCTGAGCACCATAGAATGTGTCTTCAGGGGACTATTGTAAACAAGCTGTCAAGACTAACTGGGTTATCTTGGGGAGGGGCAATCCTTGTTGTACATACAGTTTACAAATCTTGTGAGAAACGTTCACTAATTGAATTGATTGGGTGAATTAAAAAACATAGAGTACTCTGCTATCAGTTCAGAAACCCAAAGCTCAGACTTTTATATACTTAGTATTGGGAAAGCTATTTTAAAAATTGAAATTTCAGTCAAGTAACCGGTAGCTTCCACATTCTTACAGCTTTTCTATTTTTTTTTTTTAAACCAAGTTATATCGACTTTTACTCATTATATAATGTTGAGAGTAAACATCAGAACTTTGGGCAAAGTTAATATATTTAACTTCTCATTCTTCTGCTTTTATTAAAGAATAAGCAGCCTTATTCTAAATATCAAAAATACTTATAATTAATCCAAAATCATTTTAATCTCAAAGACAAAGATTTGGGATTTCTAAACTAAATTTTAAGGTTGCTTCATGAGGAGAATTAATGGAATAGTGGACAAGCCACAGCAATATAAGAATTTGAAGGGGTGAAGATCTTAGGTAGCCAAAGGTATCATGGAAGACTTCCTGGAGGAAGGGAGATTTGCACTAGGCCTTGGGGAATAAAAAGAGTACCCACTGATGGACTCATGCATGGAGGACTTTCAGGAAGGAGGGAACATGAGGGAAAAATCTAGGTATGTCTGGGAAACAATGACTAATCCAATTTAGAATAGAGTATATGTATAGAAGTAGCGGATCTTGTCCAGTGAAGGACCTTTCACAACCACCCAGGGAAGACATTGTGATAGGGGCAATTCACTCATTCATTTGTTGATTTATTTAAGAAATTTATTGCATACCTTGTATATGCCAGGCACTGTTCTAAACACTAAGTGTGGAAGAAATTCTGACCGGCCTTTGGACAGAGCCTGCAGTGGCCTGTTAATATAGGGTGTGAGGGAAGGGTGAAATCCATGTATATTCAGAGTAAAATCACCAATATACATGAAAGAAAAGTGCCTTCCACTGTGGCCTGAGGAATTAAGGCAAGCTTAAGAAGAAAAAAAGTTCTATAGTATGGAATTCCACACATCAATTCAACAAATATTTATGGAGCTCTCTGCTTAGGGTGTAGTGCCATCCTAACATTGAGAGGAATTCCAAGCTGCTAGTATGTATACCAAGAAAGACTTAGAGCATCCTCCTACAATGTGTTACACAACAGCTCAAGCCTGTCTGGAAAATGGTTTGAGTTCAAAAGCCAAAGGACGTGTGACCTCTTGATGGGGCAGGAAACTCTCTGGGCTCTTGCGGCCCTTGGGTCATCTCTATGGACATCAGCTATCTTTGAACTACAGATTTGCATAAGTGCTAACTATTAATAGGCATTAGAAAGCAGAGTTTACTGTAAGAGCCTGACAAATATAGATTTGAGATATCTTTATTCTGTCAATTTCTCTTCAGACCACAAAAGCTTCGTTGGCCCTTCCATTTCTCCCTTTTCCTGTGTCTTCTCACTAGGGCAAGTGAGCACAAATGACTAGGTGCAGAGCATGCTCTGGGTCTGTCTACAAATACAGAAAGGGCACAGAAGAAGAACTAAACTCTTTTGTTTTATTCACAGTTATTTTCATTTTATTTATTGTCTGATTTTTTAAAAGGCCAAAGAGATTTCTCTCCCCACTTTACTTCCCTCCCCGCTCCTAGCAGCCCGGAGCATTTGGTCTTGCATTTATTTTCATGTATGATTTACAACCTTTTTCTTTGGGAATTTTGAAGCTAGGTCCTTCACTAATAGAGAATCCTGAAGTCATGTCGGGAAAGATAGACCTCATTTTAATGGAGCAATAAACTGGTTATGGAGTCTCTAAGAACTTTTTAAAAAGACTGCTGTAGGCAACAGTGTGAAAGTCATCCAAATTCTGAGCATGTCTTTTTCAGTCTTAAATAATTATAGAGCTGGCACCTATTTGTGATTGTCCCAGTGATAGACTCACGCAGAAACAGAGGAAAGACTTAAAATATTGTCCACACTTGTGGTCTTTATATGCATTGAGGCTTACAATGAAATAGTCTACACTTTAGGGAGAACAATCCAAGGAGTGATTCAGTGTTTTCTCCTTGTGAAAAAGTTAAGATAAATTTCAGACATACTTTTTTCAAGAATAATACTATGAAATTTAAATTACCCAACAATGCAGAGACATAACATTGTGGATTTTAAAGTTTATGATATAAATCAATTTATAGTTTCTACTATAATGTTGAATTGCATATCTATAGTAAGCCATAGTGGAATTGTGGCGTGGGAGTTTCAATCTTCCCCCACCCACCATAGATCTATTTTCTATTGCTTCAGTTTTGTCCTCTATTTTGTTACAAAATATTCTATTTTGTTTTTCTCAGGGACTTTCCTGCACATGGGTACTTTATATCATTGTGTTAATATAATCTTGCTATGGCTTGGCACTTATTCCCAATTTATCCCATAATTTTAGAGTTATTTTTCCAGTCTTTAATTCAGTCTGTTTTCCTTTACCCACTTATGTAATGCCAAAGGATTCAACATGAAGCTTTCTTTCTTAACAATGCATTGTGAAACTAGAAGATATAATTCAATTTGCAAGTGTGAGAGTATCCTGATCAGAAAGCAGTGAGAAAATAAAAGAATTGGAATTCTGCTTAGTGGTGATGTGAAAAATAATTGTTTGTTAGGTTGATGTAGACTTTTGAGTTTATTTATGTGTGTGAAAATATTGACTGAATATGATAACTGGCTAAAAATCCAAGAAGATAAGATAACATTTAAACTTTATTTATAGACATGAGTAATTCACTTGTGAAGATCAGTCTCAAGAATTCCTAAGGGAAGTGATATTAAAGCTGATGTGGTAGGCATAATTCTAAGGTGACCCCCAATAGGTCATGTCTTTGTAAAATCCCCTCCCCTTGCATGAGAGCAGAACCGTAACTTGCTTCAGCATAAATATTACAAAGGTGATGGGATATAACTGCTGTGATATGTTGCACCATTTACAAAGGTGTAGGGGAGTTTGCACATGTAATTCAGGCTCCTAATCAGTTGACTTTAAGTTAACTAAAAGGAGATTAGCTTGGGTGGGCCTGACCTAATCAGGCAAGCTCTTGAAAATAGAATAGAAGGGAGGGGCATTTGACTCCTGGCTTTGAAGAAGTAAGCTTTCACATTATGAGAGGGCCCATGAGTGGGCATTTTGGCAAAGAGTTGTGAGAGCCTCTAGAAACTTCTGGCTGACAGCCATCAGAAAGTAGAGACCCCAGTTCTACAACCACAAGGAACTGAATTTTGCCAACAAATGTGTGAGCTTGGAAGAGAACCCTGAGCATCAACAAGGATCACAGCCTGGTTGACACCTAGACAGCAGCCTTGGGAGATACTGATCAGAGGACACAGCTAGGCTGATCATGGGTCAGGGCTACTGACCCGTAGAAACTGTGAGATTAAAAAAAAACCCAAACCTTTTTGTTGTTTTAGGCAGCTAAGTTTGTGGTAATTCATTATGCAGCAATAGAAAACCAATACAGCTGAGACAGTACTTACATGGGGAAAGAATGTTCCACGATTTTAGTAGTATGGCTCAAAACATAAACTTTGCAGTCTGATGGACCTGGGTTCCAGTTTAGCTGAGTGGCTCAGCAGGTTACTTAAACCTCTCATTTTTCCTAAGCTATAAAATGGACATTATCATCACTGCCACCACCACCATTGTACTCATTCCCTCCTTCCCTTCCCCTCTTTTTCTCTTTACCGCCTGTCACCTCCATTTTCTTTTTCTTCATCATCCTCATCCTTCCCTCAGAGGGCTGTTGTAAGGATTAAGTGAGCTAAGCTGTTGAAGGATTTTAAATAGGGTAGTAGCATGATTTGAGCCAGGATTCAACAGACCAGATTCGTTGGTCTATTCTCGCTTTTCCAGAATGCTTTTCTAAACTATAATTTTTATTGTTCTTCTCTAATTGTCATGAGCTCAGACTTAGCAACTGGACAGATCTGGGTTTAAATTCTAACCTCATTTTTTTTTTTAAAGAAACTCCTCCTCTGCCTCCCACCGTTTTTGCTGTGTCCATTTGCTGTGTGATCTTCTGTGTCTGTTTCTTTTTGTCTTCTCTTCTCATTCTTCTCCTCTAGGCTTTCACCGGGATTCAATCCTGGGGACCTCCAATGTGGGAGAGAGGTTCCCTATTGCCTGCGCCACCTCAGTTCCTGGTTTCTGTTGTGTCTCGCCTTGACTCTCCCCTGTGTCTTTCTATTTGTTATGTCATCATCTTGCTGTGTGGCTTGTTGCATGGGCCTGGCTCACTTTTACCAGGAGGCCCCAGGGATCAAACCTGGGTCCTCCCATGTGGTAGACGGAAGGAAGCTCAATCGCTTGAGCCACATCCGCTTCCCTCTAACATCATTCTGAGCAAAGCATTTAAAGTTTTAAAGTTCAGTCTCCTCATATGTAAGAAATGAAATAATAGTATCTACCTTATAGGGCTGTGAGGATTAAATGACATAATGTACCAAAGTACACATTAAGAATTTCTAAAATTACATAAGAAATGTTTGTACATATTATTACTACATGCAGTCTTCATCCATTATATCTACACAAGTATAAATGCTTCCATGCATAATGAATAGACTATTGAGAGAAATTATAAAGTCTCTCTAAAGGTCATTGATACTAAGACATCTTTTAATTGGTCTAGAATGCTTTAGGTCAGGTAAATACTGAAAACGAGTTGATACGTTAGATGCTCTGATGTTATCCTTTCCATGCATTGTGTTTCATTATTTTAAAAATTCTTCACTGTAATTATTTCCTGTATGTGGGAGTGTGGGGGGATGTAGCTGAGCAGAGGAATTCATATCCCTCAGGTCCTTTTCACACTGATTGTATAATTATTTATCCTTTGATTTTCAAGGGCTGAATTACTGCTTTCTATTTCTATTATTGCTCCTTTTTTTTTTTTCCTGAAGGGTGTTCCTTGCCCTGTGAATAGAGACTGGTAATGTTTAGTTAGCTGAAAACAAGCCTTTTCACATAATGTGACTTATTACTATTATTACAATTTTCTAAACTGGACTATTATGATGGCTAGTCCAGAACAAGCTGAAAGCTGAAAATGCTTGAAGTTGCTATGAGGAATGGGGAAGATTCATTTTCATTTTCTTGTTGTATTAGTGCAGCTCTTTCCTTGGCGGCGCCTCTGCTTGTTTTATTGGCACTTTTGCTTCCTCTTTCTTTCTGTCTCATTGGTTGTAGACTATGTTTGTTATTGTCTTACAAATTATCCTTCCACTTGGCATTTGCTGTTGCTAATTGCCTACTAACTTTCTCGCTGCTCGAGCAAAGAGTGGCAATTCTGTATCCACCTCCACATGGATATTACGGTTTCTTATCATTATTACGCTGCATCTTTTTCTCCCTTATACCCTATTTGACTTATATGTATATAATGTCTTTTTCACATGAAGGAAGCAGAAGCCATTTATATTCATAATTATTCCATCTTTTCAAAAGCATGGCAAAAACAAAGTACTTTGAACTCATTCCGTAAGGCGGTTTAGATTAGGAAACTGAATTACAGTTACTAACATTTTCAATAAAGTTTGAAAATTGGTGCAATTGTACAAACAGATCAGAGCCTGTTTATCAATTCTGGCAGGCCAGGGAGCCAGAGCCTGCACTTGCTATAAGATAACTGGTTGAGATTTCACGTGCTTGGGGTGAACTGACACTCCAGGTTTGAACCCCTTTGTTGGTTATCCAGTGGCACATTTCCATCTCTCAACATCTGTGCCCATGACTCATGGGCACATCTGTACTTCCTTTCCTGGTATATTTATGGGCCATTGAGAGCCACGAGGCATAAAGCAATAGAGGGCAGTGTTCCTTTGCTACAGGAAGACTACATCAAACATGGTAAAGTTATTATTCTGTGGCTTATTAGAATAGGCATTTCTGCCCATATTCACCCAATTTTGGCTAGGAGATTGTTACTGTAATCACAGTTGACAACACTGCCAGTTAAGAGCCTTACTGTCTCTCCCCTGAAATGAAACAATCTCCTACTTAACTCCAGGCTCATCTCTTTCTAATCAACCCTTCACAGTGCTGCCAGAATTACCTGTTTTAAATAGAAATCTGACTATGCCACCCTCCTCCATGCTTAAAACCCCATGAGAAATGATGGTTAAGAGCCCAAAGCTTTGAAGTCAGGGAGACTTGGCTGGACAATTTTGGGACAGTTGGTCTACCAGAGCCTCAGCTTCTCCTGAGAATGGGGCTAATGATGCCCTCTGCATAGGGCCACTGTGGGGATCAGAAATAATGTGCAAAGTGCTCAGCACACTCCCTTGCCCAGTGTGGGCTTTCAATAAACGCTAGTACTTAGCTATTATTTTTTTATCGGTATGAGAGATTTAAAGTCAGTTTTCCTTTCAGAATAATGAAAACATCAGGAGAGACAATTCATGTAATTTGGCCTCTTCCCCAATCCATCAAAACTTACTGTAATTCAATTGTAAAGCAACTGTGATTCATTGCTCTGGTTTTCATGGTGCCAGGTTATTTTATATTCAAGTGCTCATGACTATTAGAAGAATATTCCATTTTTAGAATCTGATTTTAGGGGGTTGACAGAAATGTCAACATGACATGGCCAAAAAGAAACACATAAACAATCGGATCAAAGACACTCAGCCAGAAGAGAGCGAGAGAGAAAAATGTTCAAGGGAAAGCTAAAGAGGCTGACAACAAATTAAATATAGTCAGCAAGAACATTTTTATATGGGGTGAGACGCTTTGTGGATTCTGAGTATTCTTTTGAAAACACGCTCTCATGCTGAATACCTTTGTATTTGCTGGCTTTCTGTCTGGGATGTGCCCTGCCTTAGCTTCCTAGGGCTGCCGGAGCAAAGTACCATAAACTGGGTGGGTGGCTTGAAACAGCAGAAATTTATCATCTCATGGGTCTGGAGGCTGGAAGTCCAAAATCAAGGTGTCAGCAGGGCCCTGTGCCCCCTGAAGTCTGTAGGGAAGAATCTGCTCCATGCCTCCGCTAGCTCCATGTGGGGGCCTACAGTCCATGGCTTCCTGCCCTCTGTCTCTGACCGTCAGCCCCCTGTGGGCTTGAATGACCACACTCAGATTGTCAGTCGGGTGACAGACAGAGGGGAGATGAATAGTTGGAGCCTGTTGTCCACAATGATGAAAGCTGCATGGAGTAACACCAGCAGTGCCTTGTAGCCACCACTTCTGGGTTCCTTCCTGGGCTGAAATTCTGTGGTTTCCCTCTGGCAGAGTGTTCAAATCCTTCCATCTGTTTCTTCAACCACCCATATCACACTTTCACAGAAGTGCTCAGAGAGGCACAGAAGGAGGAGTTGAGAGTCAGGAGATGTGGGCTCCTGATATAGTTCCACTGCTGTGTGCTCCTGATTAAACAGCACTTAATCTTCTGCAAACTCAATTTCCTCATCACTAAATGGGAATATTGTTATTGTACCTTGGTGGAATGACATGAGGCAGAAAGGAATCATGGGCATGAAAGTATATTGACAAATATGAACACAGGACTCTTTAAAAAGCAACATTAAGTGCAGTATATTAGCACCCCTCCTGCATCAACAATAGAGACAAAGAAAGGAAATCCTGCAGTCATTTCAAAGGCAGTCCCAACTACAGAGAGGACCCTGAGACCTGCGTCTTATGTTAAATATCAGCGCTACAGCCATAGCTTTCAAACTGTCATTTTATACCTACTTTAAAAGGATAGATATGAATCACAGGTTACAAAAGAGATAAGGACTTAGACCAAAAGAAGAAATAAAAGACTATTCTGTGAATTTTGGCATATGTTAGCTAAAAACTAACCAAATAGCAGTCATGTTTTTTTTTTTTTTTTAAGAAGCATCATCTCTTTTTCCATCTCCCATCTCCTCTTGATTTCTCTATTAATTTTCTAAACTTTTTAGAGGGTCTTTTCTTTCTAATATCATGCAGAAAATACAGAGTCCCCACATACCCCCCTATTATTATTAGATGTGGTACATTTGTTATGAGCAGAGTTTCTTTTTGATGTTAAACGCACGTCTGCTTCAACCGGGAGCACAAACAACCCTGCTAAAACACTTTATTCGATGAAAGATAAAGTATAGGACTTACCACATTATGATTTTTGCAGAAAGCTATTATGTAAATATACGGGCTTATATGAGCTTAAATAGCCTGAGTCAAGGCTGCAAAGAAAGGGAATGCAGACACATCTACCGAAGTAACGCTCCCGGCGGCCTGGCTTTAGCAGACAATCGCATACCCTCACTCACAGGGCAAAGAAGAAACCATACGTCTATTTTAGTGACTCCATCATGAAATGGTGCACTTATTCCTGTTATTATATTTTCAAATAAATACATAGGGGACCCGTCAGATGTCAACGGAGGCTCAGAAAAGAGTACGGATTAGTCACACGGGCACACAGGGCTCGGGAACAATGAATGGTGCTCTGGAAGACCCTTGAATACAAGCCTATTTGCCTCTTAATCCAAATGAATAATTAATGATAATTATCATGCTGCAGTTATTATCTGTGATAATAATATATCCGTAAGGTGAATAAATTCAATCTGCTACTATGCAGAAATGGCAACTCATAATATTCCTAAGAAATACAGATATAATTATCAGTATTAATGGTCAAGGAAAAAAAGAGATTTTTATATAAGAAATTACAGCAAAAGGTCTAAAGTAAAGTGGAAATGAATCCTCCTGATGATGTTTATTCTGCAGCCATTGATGCCGTGGCCCTGCTGTCGGGACGTTGGGGCTCCTACTTTTGTGGGTAGGATCCATTTAAGTAAAAGCTTTACCGTACACTTGTGTGCTGCAATTTGCCTGTAACATTTCTATTACTGCCCTGTAGAAAATGACTTCAGATAAGTTTAAGATCCTGGAAAAGGGTAAGTGAAATGTGTCAGGAGTGGTAAGGATGGTTAGGCCACCCACTGGGCAGTTGGACAACTAAAGGAAATAAAGCAAAATGTCAAATGAAATAAAAAGTCAAGAGCTTGGTTATTTGTTGGGGGTGTGGTAGAGCTGATTCATGGTGGTTGTGGGTGGTGGTGTTTCTTTTGGAAATGCCCTAATGGCATAGAGTCAACCAGTGAAATGGGACGTAATGGTGGCACATGATGTAATCCTTTCTACCAGTTTCCTTGTCATCACTGGAAGGCAAGCTGCTTGACTCCCATCATTTTGTATGTGTGTGTGTGTGTGCATGCAAAGATGTACACACACACACACACACACACACACACCCTCTGTTAAAAGTCATCTTATTGAGGCATAATTTATATAAAGGAAAACTTATCCCCTTTAGGTTTACAATTTCTTAAATTTTGACAAAAGTATACAGTCATGTAACGGCCATCACACTCTATAGAATAATTCTATCACTATTCAAGTTCTTTCATGCTCCTGTGTAATCAGCCCCCTCCTTCAACCTTGATCCCTGGTGAACCCCCCTGCCCCATCTGCTTTCTGTCCACATAGTTTACCTTTTTCAGAATGTCATGTAAATGGGATCATACACAGCCCTTTGTGTCTGGCTTCTTTCAATTAGCATGTTGCTTTTAAGATTGATCTATGTTGCTGTATGTATCAATTGTTTGTACCTTTTTATTTCCTGATTACTATTTCATTGTATGGTTGTATCACAATTTGTGTATCTAGCCATCAGTTTATGGACATTTGGGTATTTCCAGTTTTTGAAAATTATAAATAAAACTGCTATAAACATTAGCCTGCATGTCTTTGTGTGGATTATCTTTTCATTTCTCTAATGAAATAGCTAGAAATGGTATCGGTAAGGCAAACGGTAAATGTATGTTTAACTTCATAAGAATACTAAACTATTTTCCCAAGTTGTAAACTTTTACATTCCATCAGCAGTCTATGAGTGTTCCATTTGCTCTGCATCCTTGCCAACACTTGGCATTGCCAATTTATAAAATTTTGCCTTTTCGGTTGGTGTATAGTGATATCTCAGTTTGTTTTTAATATGGATTTCTCTGACTAATGATGTTGAGCAGTTTTTCAGGCATTATTTACCACCTGTAAGTCTTCTCTGATAAATTGTTTGTTCAAGTGATTTCCCATAAAAATATTGGCTGTACACCTTATTATTGAATTGTAAAAGTTTTTATTTGTTTTGGATGCAAGTCTTTTATCAGATCTATGTTTTGCAAAGTTTTTTTTTTTTTTTTTTTTTTTACCATTCTAGGGCTTGTGCCTTCACTTTATAAACTGTCCTTCAAAGAGCAGGAGTTTTCAATTTCATTGAGCCTGTCTGAATTTATTGAGCAAAGCAAAATAGAGAGATTGTACAGATTAAGTCATCCCCTCTTCTCAAATAAATCATGGATATTTATTGAGCACTAACTACATATCAGTGCTAACTCTGGGCTAAACCTATATAAATATCCATTTAAGAAACAAAGTACTCAGTAGCAATAATAGTTCAGGAGTTTGTATTATCTAGCTAAATTCCATCCCTCACCACATTATTTTGTCTTTATAGACACAGTGATAAATAAATATTTTTACTTAAGAAAAATATCTAAGGGAATAATGTAACCATGTTAGTGGTTTTCCTTTTACAAAATACTGTAAATTTATGCAAATTCTACCATTTGTGATCCTCATACCCTTGAGGTTTATAAGCAGAAAACATTAACAATTACTTGGTATGTCTAATATGTTAGAAAAGTAACTTTTATATGACATTTTTCTATTATGTTAGAAAAGTAACTTTTATTTGACATTGGTGGAATAAGTCTCAACTATTCAAGGAAAGTAAGACAGTTAACTCTAGAGAATGCTTAACAGCCAGATCTCAAAACTGTTTTTCAAGACTAACATTCACTGTAATTATCAACTAACTAAGGAATTACAATAAAACATGCAAGGTTTACACTCAAAGTCCTCATATTTTCATGAAAAATATTAAGTATTTTCTCATTCCTGATGAGTTAAGCAAATGGGAAAAATAATCAAGCCCACTATTCACAACAATGTTTAAAACTCTCTCTCTGTGCTATTAGTAATTTCTCTTATATTTTCTCTTTCCTTGCATATTTTCTCAGTGGTTCTAAAGGTAATGCAGTTTCCAACTTCCAGGAGCAAAAGTTTATCTTTGTAGAATCCAGATTTGCTTTGCCATTCTCTTTTTAAACTATTTTCACATTGCAATTTGTTAAAAAGTAAAAACAGTGTGCAGATGTAGCTCAGTGGTTGAGTTCCTGCCTCCCACGTATCAGGTCCCAGGTTCAATCCTTGGTACCTCTTTTAAAAATAAAATAAAATAAAATAAAATAAAATAAAAATATCAAGATGATTTGGGAACATCAAAATTAATTTGTTTTTACATTGAAAAGAAAAATTATAGTATCTTTCGGAGATATCCTGATGACATAAGTTCTGGTTTAACTTCTTTTGAGGAAAAAAATAGATCCCATGATAGGAGTGCTTTTTAGATATTGGTGTGGGGATGATAAGGGATATTGGGGAGGGAATAACTCTCTGACAGTGGAAAAAAAAGATTTAAAAACATTCTAAAACTAAGGTTTCCATCGTGATGTACAGTTCTTTCACTTTTTTTTTCATTTTGTGTCCTGTGTGGGCCATTACAAAATTATTCCATTTCACTGGTTTAAAGTGACTCAGCAGGGGTTGGGGAGAGCAAAAACATTTATTTGGATCAGAATGCCTTGGTTTTACTGCTTTTCTTGACACAAGCACATATTTTTCTAGTTCAGGGCAAACTTTAAGTTCTTACTGGGTCTAACAAAATTGAAAATTCATTTTAGAGTTATTTGATGATATTGTTTCAAGTGGTACTTTTTGGTAGAAGAGCCCTCAACTCAAGACTAAGTCATGTTAGTGAGTGTCTGATATTTACATATCAGCTTTACAGGGGAAAATTGCTTTTCTCTAAATTGTTTGAATAATTGATAAATCAGTGTAGAGTCACAGATAATCAGGAATTGACTGAACTAGAGAAACTGGAGAAACCATCTTGCCAATTCCTTTCTTAGGCACAGAGAAATGAAAAAACAATCTTATTTCAAAAGACCTTGAAAAGTGAGTCCTTAATCCAATTCATTGTTCGAATCAATTATTCAATAATATTCAAAGCCAGAAAATGTGTCCTTAGGTCTGAATCCAATGCCTTATGATAAAACCCGGCTTCGATGTCACTCTGCCCCAGCCACTGTCCTTTGCGTGAGGGACCCTCACACACTTGAAGACAGTAATTAAATCTCCCCCGAGCCTTCCCCAGCACTTCAATTCAGCAGTTGCCTGGGATTTGCTCTGAGTCCTCCATTTCTTTCTTACAGACCCGATTACAGGGTGGTGCGTCTTGATAAAGGTCTAATGAGAAGTGATTAATATGGAGAAATGATTGCTTTTGTGCATCCTAATATTCAAATTGTTTTGTAGAAATTACAGCACCATGCTGTTAACTTACTGCTCATTTATTACTCACTGTGACCGCTCTCAGCCATTTATTTTCCAACTTGTATCTTTGTTCTTTGAAACTCCTAATTAGTTTCTCTCCCCCCTCACTTGTAAGGTCACGCAAAAGTGGGATCCTATCCTTTGTTGTATGGAAGAACTTGGATTGACCGAGTTTTCATTTTTTGCTGTGTACTCGTTCTGCTATTCAGAAACATATAGGAACTAAAATGACAATCAAAAACAAAAACCAAAAAAACCTGGAAGATTTACAGAAACGACTGAGAGGCATTGGAAGTGGTGAGATGGAACCAGCGCTGCAGATAACAGTTTGATCTCAGATGTTCAGACTGTTAATGGACAGTCTGGAAGTCTAATAGAAGCTACATTCTGTTTGTGTGAGGAATTTGGGATTCTAAATGCTTATAACAGAGAGATTAAGGGAGAGGGAGTGACTGTGTGCCGGTGTTTTACTCACTGGTTCAATTGCTTCTTTATACTCCTAGATACTTCTTAAATAAGATTTTTTTGTGATTATGAGGCAAATTATAATTTAAGTTCCAGGTATAAGACTGTGAAGAAAATATTCACTATGTAAATCTACTTGCAATATTAAGACTAAATGATATTAATGAAGTTTCTTTAAATTACTGGAAAAAATAAGTATAAATGCTCTGAGAGAGGAGTCTTCAAAATTTGCAAAAATATTTTATATGGATTTAAATTAATAATTTTGTCTCATCCAGGTGTTTTCATAAGCTGGTCATTTCATACCTAGATACTAAATATGCTGCCTGACATATGTGGAGATGATACTATTGTGATGATAATAATCTGAGTTTTATGCTTTGAGGTATTGAATTTACCCAAATCTACTTGTGCTCTCTTATCTGGGAGAGTGCATTTGTGACCAAATTTGGCACTGCAAAGTGCCTGGTGAAAATTAGTGGAGCAATTGTAGATGTGAAGCAAATGAAATGCATGGGAATTAAATTGAGAATTTCCTAGAATCTTTTTCATTTAACATTCTACTGGAAGTCTTTCTGATTTATGTCTCCTTTATGCGGACCTTTAGGTTTATCACCTGATGGGGCACGTTTAAATGCACACAGCACATTTATAGGGATACAATTGCTATATCTTTTGGTAACAGGAAATGTTCTGATGTAATTGTAGCACATATTCAAAGGGCTGTGCCATGTTTTTGTGTGTAATGGCCTGGAGCATGATGACCTAGTTTTGAGTTTCACCGTAGTTGTCCTGAGACACTACTGTGATAAGTGAATTTGTATTTAGCTCTTCCC
>JAQZBX010032982.1:0-25620 GCA_029593785.1 Cabassous unicinctus | reverse complement strand
TGGGAGGGACGGAGGCCGTGCCCAGGCGGAGCAGGCTGGCTCAGGCCGGCTCAGCGACGGCCCTCTGCCTGTATTTGAGTTTCTCCTGTCTCTCACCTTTAGAAACAACCAAGTAGAGGGAGCAAGAGTGGTCAAGGCCTCTGGGGCCACGTGAGTTCCCGTGAACTGGGTGAGTCTGTGCCTCCACCCCATCAGGTTGCCCTCTGCAAGTTGGACTTGGGGGCAAAAACTGGCATGGACGTTTCATCCAGACTTGAACAGCCACTGAAGTCTTTAATGACCGTAACTATTTTGAAATGGCTGCTCGTGATTCAAAGCCACGATTTTTCATATACAAAATAAATATTCTAGATGCAAAGTGGCAGCATTTGCTTAGTTTTAAAAATTAAAAAAAAAAAGATAAGCAAGTTGTTAAGAGAAGATCCTTAGGTATTTGCCCTGGCCTTCTCAAGTAATTATTCTAATTATTCTTCTATTATTTAGGCCAGCAGCCAAAGGTTCCCGGGTGCACAGAAAGTTAATAGCAGACTTGAAGTGAGCAGGGAGGGCAGGCCAGCATATGTTCATTAAAGCCTGCCCTCACTTAAGGGTTTTACATCAAGCAAGCTGCAGGCACCAATAATTTATCTTGAGATCTATTTACTCGGTGCAACAGGGAAATAATAAATTGTCCTAATTTCCCTTCCTGGCCCCAGAAGTAGCTGCCTCTTGCCTTCCTTCCCAACAGCACCATCGGGGTCAGTCCGCTGCCTGGGCACTGCAACGAGAGGAGCCCAGATTGCACTTTGGGGAAACCTCTCCACAGGGTCCCGCCAGCCCATGTTTGCCTTCATTAGCAAAGGCCGAAGGTGCATGTGCTCCCGCGACGGTGCTGCTGGTGGTGGGTGGGCAGGGAGGGAAAGGACGCAGAAGGCACCCCGAATAATGGCTCACACTGGCTCGGGGCACCCAGAGCCAGAAGGCAACATGTCACCTGCTACTCCAGGACTCTTTTTAGCCATAAGCCACGCATGCAGCCAGCCCACTGCAAAATCATCCCGAGGAAAATCTTGCACCTGCTCCAAAACACGAAGCTGGGTCCTTAGGTCGAGGGCCAAAACCCATCAAGCAGAGAGCCAAGAGTGTGGTGAGCAGAGAGGAACAAAGGCCTGCCCTGTCGCTTCCCTTTAAGGTCCTTCCCAGGCACGCCATTTTGAAAGCACTCAGAAGCCATTGCCCAGCACATCTCTTCTAGAAATTTCCACAATCCCTGGCCCTCCTTGGACAATTCTCCAAGAGGTTTTGGGTCCAAGGCAATGGCATCCCTGGTGGGATCAATGCAGCCTGGTGACTCTAAAGCATGAATTAGTCCCATATTCCCTAGTTGTCACCTAGCAAGGCCTGGAAAGAAGTTCACGGAAAACAGGTAAGTCTTGATAGGAATTGTGGAGAGAAAAGAAAGAGTGAAGGCAGATCTGGGGTGAGGCAGGACCTGGCATGAAGCCATGAAACTGGCGCTCAGGTACACTGGAAGGGATACAACCCCCCCCACACACACACACACCCCAGTGCTTCAGTGAGAAGCCACCCAGCCATCTGGGGCCCCGACCAAGCTGTCCTGCCAAACTGCAGAACCAGGCAGCACGTGCGGGCTACATGGGGGAAGGCAGGCGGTGTTCTCTAGAATCAGCGTCTGGTGCCTCAGTAAAGAGCCAATGTCTGTTAGTGGACATGAAGGTTTAGTCCATGTGGAAAGCCACGGACTCAGCCCAAAATCCAGCATATTGCAAAGGAAGACTGACCCTGTAGGTGCAGGCAGCATCCTCTGGGATCTCGGGGTTTCTCAGCGTTTCTCTGGTTGGTCCTGGAACTGTCCATATTCCTGGTGGTAAGAGAATGAGGACCAAGGAAAACATCTGGGGGGCAGGGGCAGCAAGAGGCGGCAGGGATGGAGCCAAGCAACAGCAGGTCACGCTACTTTGGTGACCTCTACAGATCGACATCTACTCGCAGAGACCAGTGGTCAAAGGGAGAATGAAATAAGCATCAGGAAGCATCCATTCCTGAACACGGACCCCCAAATATAATATATTTTCTAGAAGTTTCCACGTGGTGGCATCCAAAGTTGCATTTCTGCTGATTCAATTTTTAGAATCACTTCTTTTATTGGAATTTTCTACTTGCCTGAGTTTGGGGGGCAATGGACAATGGGAAGGGTCTGAGAAGGCCTGCCAGCCACACACCAGGCATACTGGAGGACGAGCCATTGCTGTCGGGAGTTTGGCTGCCAGCCCGGGTGGTTGGAAGGAAAGCAGCCTGTCCTTGACCCCAGTCCTTCCTGTGCCATGGCCCAAAGCTTCCCGTGCTTCTCTTGGATTTATGGGCTCCTGTGGCCTGCCGTGCAGATAAACCAAGGCACTGGTCTAACAGGGAGAGAGCCTGCCCCCTCGCCTGCCAGCCCCGCCTCACTCCCATCTCAGCGCCCACTCAGGCTCCCACTTACTCATTTTGAGCAATGTGTTATTCCGTCAGCCTACCCTACCAGCCCCTGCCTGGAACGTCTTCTTTAATCAAAATTCTGCTCAAACAGGCCAGTTGATCAAGCGAAGTGGCCTTTCCACATCCTATTGACGATCTGTCTCAAGCATTATCTCATAAGTTTCCTTTTATTTTCTCTCCCAACCCAGAGAGTGTCTGCTTTGAACCTCTGCTGCCAGGAGTGTTTGGTTTTGATGCTACCCCAGCCCTTGTACCTACCTCCCGGCTCTGTCTGCATTTTGCAGAAGCAACGTGAAAACTTAAATCTCAGGAAGAAAAAAATACTTAAATGACTCATCTCGTCCCTAGTATGATTTGTATGTGGGGGCAGTGAGGCCCACAGGGAGATGTGCTGTTATCTTGTTTCTGGAGACAGCCGGCCTTGGAGACCGTGCAGCCAGGGACAGAGCCACAGGCAGAAGAAACGAGCACATATCATTTTAGGGGCACTTCCAGATGAGCCTTTATGAGTACAGATATGATCTGTGAAAACAGAGCGCAGAAGACCTGAGCACGTGAAGAGATAGGGCCCCCTGCCCCACGTGAGTTCTTTTATTTAGCTCATCCAGAGAGATTTCCGAGCCAGTGCCCACCTACAGGGCCATAATCCAGAAAATGGGTATGGGTGAAATCAACAGGCTGACAGTTTTCTCTTCTGAAAGCTGCAGGAGCTCCTGTCTGACCTCCAAGGGCCCTGCAGGTTGGAGACCAGAGATGCTCCTTTAGACAGAAGAGGGAAGCAGGAGTAGTTCTACCACCAGCCTGAGTAGAAAGAGGGGCTCCCCTGCTCCCCAGATGGCAGACCGGCCTCCACTCACCCCTGTGGGGAGCAGAGCAGGTGCGCCTCGGAAATCAGCCAAAAGAGACTGGGAGTTGGAAAGGAGGAAGGGAAGAAACAAAAGCGAGTGTCACAGTGCCTCACCCCGCGCGGGGCAAACGGAGCGCAGGACAGCCGCGGTCTCTGCCCAGGGTCTTAGAGACGCGAGTCTGCACCACTCATCCTCCTGCCTTTCTCAAGTCAAAGGAGCAGCACTGCTGCGCGTGGGCTCTTTTCAGTCCTCAGATTTGAAAGGTGATGGAAATCAACCACAGTAAGCTTGACAAAAGCAAAACTTTTTCATGCACTTTACTATCTCACAGCTTTATTGAGCAGGAATCAGCATCCCGTTTGGAAAGTAGCAGGCAGCTCGGAGGCTGTGGAACGGGGGAGCTCCTAGAGGGCGGATTCGGAACAAGTCGGGATATGCTGATTGGCTGACATGAGGTCTCCATTTTACTTAGGGGGCTCTCACAAAGTGGGGAGCAAGTGGCTGCTTAGGAATGAGGACGCTGGCTGGTGACGGTGGATAAAGATCTGGCTTTATTTGAATCTGGCCTTCTGGGCCCATCAGGCATTTACAGGAACTGGAACCTTGCTTAGGATTGCTTGTTTTGATGACACGGGGCTTAGCAAGAGCATCTTCATACGGGGCCTACTGGGTTTTATTTATTGGGGCTTACTCATTCCATCCCATGAGCAGCACTTTTATTAGTCTCACATGAAAGTACAGGTAGATAGAAGCACCTTAGGTAGTGATTTTGAAGCGTCCCTCATCGAACTGGAACTAAAACGTCTAGAAGGCGGTTTCTGGGTTTATTTGTTTCCCCCCCGCCTCATTCCAAGAAGGAATCTGAGAGACTCCCATTCACAGGACTGGGGAATTCCAATGCTCAAACTGCGCAGTTATCAAAAGAAGCTCCTACGTTGTGGACAATCACAATAGGGGAAATTGCGTGCTTTTCTGCCCGCATACATGAGTTCTGACTTGCGATGAAGTTGAACAATGATTTCATAATAAATGTAACCGTTCCAGTGGGAGACTGAACAGCACTGCTGATAAGTGGACTTCAAACTGGGGCTGTATGCTAAGTTTCCTTGGATGAAAGAAGGAGACTAATATACCCAATGAGCTACGCACACGCTGTTTCGATAGCTCTTATCACTCCGGTTAGGAGAAGCTTCCCAGTGCATGAAGCTGATCATCAGGTGGCTGTGCTCCTTCGGCTAAAGCTGGAATGCCAGAAGGCTTAGCTGCAGTGGTGGAGAGGAGCACTGATGGAGGCCAAAGAATTCCTTACCGGGCATCTACACACAGACCAGGTCTCTGCCTCTAAGGGGCTTCCTGTGCGGTGAAAAAAAAAAAGTACGTTTTTAAATTATAAGGTTAAGATAAGTGGGCCAGTGCCAGAGTCATTCCGGAAGTGATCCCTGAAGAGTGGAAGTGGAGTTGGGGGCGATTTCAATTTATTTCTTCTCACTTTCTTGGATTCTCTAAAATCTTGCGTTGTTTCAGACTTAGAAAAAATCTCCATTTATCAGTGCAATGCGATAAGCTCCATCTAATAAATTTATGAACGGAGTGTTTTAGTGGTGCCAGGAAAGCCGCCCGAGGACATGGAGCCCACTTCGGGCTAGTTGCCAGGCCCTGTGTGCCTCCTTCACTGCTAACGGAGAGCCCATCAGACACCGGGCTTCACGTTGAAATGAGTCTGTTCGCCCAGGATGAATCAAGTTCCCATTATCTATTCACTCCTTTCCAAGGTACACCTGCTAAGCAGCTCCCCCAACTATTCCCAAAGGGCTAAGGGTGGATTGCGGAGCAGCAGCATCTGCCTGCACGACCCCAGCATTTGTTCAGAAGACAGCACTGCTGCACTGGAGCACGTGACTCACAGCCCACAGTCAGTCCACTTCTCGTTCAGCAGCATTCACGAGAAGACAAAGCCCCTGGCTGCCCTCGCTTTCCAGCAGGAGAGTGTCCTCCAAGACAAAAGAAGCACTGAAGGCAGAGGTTAGTAACAGTGAAGAAAAATGCAAGCCCCACCACTGGGTCACCAGGGCCAGCCACAGAAAGGACACGGAGCAGGGGGCTACTGATTGATATTCTCCGAGATGAAGCCATCTGTCATCGATGGCATTCTTTTGGGGAAACTCTTCAGCAGCCTAAGAATGGAATTGAAATTGAAACTCTATTGCTTTCTTTACTAATAAGGTTGAGCCTGGGCATGTGTCTGTGTGTAATGTATTGTATCAGGACAAAGGCCTTTTTTGGGGTGGCCTCTCTTTTCCCCGCTCTTCCAATACTAGCTCGGTCTCTACTAGAGATGCTCGAAAGCAGACAAGGAACCTGGGCTTCCAAGAGCTTCCTTGACCCTCTCACGTCACTGACGTCGTTTCCCAGGGCTGCCCTGACAAGCGACTCACACTGGGTAACTTGGAATAACAGAAACATATCGTTGCACAGTTCAGGGTGCCGGAAGTCCAGTATCAACATTCAGGCAGGAGAGGACTCTCCCAGCTTCTTCCAGCCTCTAGTCTTTGCCAGCAACCCTCGGCGCTCCTTGCCTTACGCAGCATCCCAGCCTGCCTCTGTCGTCACACGGCATCGTCCCTCACGCCTGCCTATCTCTGCATCCGAATTTCTCTCTCCGCATAAGGCCCGGGTCACCTTGGGTAAAGGCCCACCCTCACCCAATTGGCCTCATCTCGGCTAACCTCGGCAGGCCCTGCACCGTGACAGCGAGGGCGGCCTGCTGGCGTGTGCCCGCAAGTTCTCTCCCCGGTGCCGCCGCCGTGGGGATGCT
Source organism: Cabassous unicinctus (assembly GCA_029593785.1). Classification (NCBI taxonomy): domain Eukaryota; kingdom Metazoa; phylum Chordata; class Mammalia; order Cingulata; family Chlamyphoridae; genus Cabassous; species Cabassous unicinctus. The sequence continues at coordinate 19,479 of JAQZBX010032982.1, read as the reverse complement.
GCACCTGCATTCCGTGCTGCTAGTTCTGGAAAGTTCACACATTTATCATAACAAGGGTAGGCGAGATTGAAACATTCTTATTTTAGGCACAAATAACTGTGACAAGTACAGTAGCAGAGCTGAAGAGCTCAGAATATATTTTCATCTATTTAACAATTATCCTCCTTGTATATGTTGTCTGTGAGTTCTGAGCAGTCACCTACCCACCCTGGTGCTGGGAGAGGTGGGACCTCTCCACACTTTATTCCAGCCATCAGTCTATCTGCTTAGGCATTAAACTGGGCAATTAGGGTTGCTCAGCAACCATAACTTTTGCATATGTGCCTCCTGTGGTTTTGTCTGACAACCACAATGCTATGATAACAGGATTTTTTTCCCAACCAAGATCCTTCTTTATATGTAAATTTATGCTCGAATTGTGTACTTAAAAATTAGTTTCTATGAGTAATGAGCCTCAGGTTTGGCTGAGCTTTCCCCTCCCCACCTTAGGTTGATAAAAGCTGGGATCACAGACATGGACTAAAACACGGCAAAGGTGGTGACGTCTAAGGAACCAGCTCATTCCTGGTGACACTCGGGAGAACACGGTGACGACTGAGCCCCATTCCTGGTACAAGGAATTCTCCATGACTGGGCTCTTCTCCAGCCAGGGCACCTGAGCCGTAGGTGATCCTGGGGGCCTGGCACCCGAGGGCCTCCTCGCTGCCGGGCTGGGGGAGGAAGAGAGACAGCCAGACGTAGAGATGGCTCAGCCCCAAGCTCTCCCTGCTCTCTCAAGACCTGCGATCGAGCAGAGAAGGAGCCCCAGGCACCATCTTGTCACCAGGCATGGTGTGAGAAGCTCTTGCGGGTTTCTGGCTTTCTGAGCCCCATGCAGTGGAAGAGACAAGCAAGGAAGAACGTCCCCTGTGCCCAAGGGCGACACATCCAACACCACGATGGTCCTGCCAGGAACTAGCGGGACTGATGGTTCCCTGTGAGGCTCAGGTGTCCTCCGCCTAAAGCCCAAACCTGACTCTAGCAGGTGGTCCCATGTGACTGGGTGAGACGCCCTAGCGCTCCTGGGCCTCCGTTTCCTCGTCTATAAAATGACACTGATGACGCTGCCCACTGTGCAGGCCTGTGGTGAGGGTTACAGAAGAGAAGGCACGTCGAGCCAGTGGCCTCCTTCTCTTGCCGTTTTCCTTCTGGTGAACTTCAGTGACCGGGAGCAGGGGGACGGGGCGGGGTCGGTGCCTGGGAAGGCGGTGCTGATTGTAGGTAGTTGGTAAGTGTTTCCAGGTTTGAAGGGAGGCAAATCTTTCAAGCAAAAAACTAGTCCCTAAAACGAAGGCAGAAAGCACCTTTCTAAGCCCTATTATTAGGACCCACTGACCCCTTTGCCATATTCTTTGGCGGGGCCCTTAAGAGAAGAGAGGGAGCTGCAGAACTGACGACCAATTGGGAGGATTTGGCCAGAAAACCTCTCATAATCACTGATGAGCACATCGGTTTCAAATCAGTGTTTGATGAGCTGTTTCATGGGCCAGAACCAGTTTCCCGGATTAAGAAAAGCACACCTATGCTCACGCCAGGCTTTCCTCCCCAAACGTGGCTTTGTGTGGGCTTTGAAAGTCAGCCATTTCTTTTTATGTTTTAGTCCCTCCTGCCCTTTGCTTCTGGTGCCCCACCGACTTCAGAGGCAGTCCAAGTGTGGAGAAATAGAAGGGCTAGGCCTGACGGCAGTTCAGAGAGACGAGATACACCGGTTTCTTATTTTAAGTCTTATCATCTGCACCTAATTTTCAAAGTTCAGGATTACCATTTGGAAGGAATTGCTCAATAGCATCTGCTCTTCAAAATCTAAGCATTGCTGAAATTTCCTTTCTCCAAATTTCTCAAGCCAGCCTTGAAGGAAACATAAGAAAGCATGGGAGCGTCTCTCTCCTTAGTGGGGGGTGTGGCGAGGGCTTGGAGCAATTAGCCTTGTCTGTCTCTCACATGTTGTCGCCAGCAAAGCCTCAGCCCCCGATGCCAGCTTCAGCACCGGCAGACGGGGCCTGGTCGTGCCTTGAACATGCAGCTGTTGAAACTCTTGGTGACAAATGCAAAATTCCAAAGGAAACCAAATCAAATTCTTCTGATAGAAAAGCCATGTGGGCGGCTCGCAAAAGGTCTCACGTTCTGACCTCTGCATATGCCGCCCACAGAGGGAATAAGATCTGAAAGGACCCAGAGGCCCCGGGCATTGGCATGGCACCTTGGAGATGAGAATGGTCAGTGGAGAGGAAAGTGTAGCTCACACAGGTAGTAGGCAGGGGCAACTCAGAGAAGGAGCAGCAGCTTGTGCTGGAACTGGCATCTCCTTAAGAGAAAAGAAAGGCAGGCTCACCCACGAGCTGGCCCAGGGATCCCCAACTCGGCGGGGGGCACTTTTCTAAAGCAGGACGAGGGTCGCCAAGGGCGCCAGGTCTCCACAGCAGAAGCGGCTGGGCCAGCTCAGCCCGAATCTCCTGGGCAACACGAGTTTCCTCCAGAGCCTTGGCCACAAGAAACTGCTACCAAAACAAAGAAAGGAAAACAGGCCCAAAAGACATCGTGGGGCCGCCCCCCAGCTTGGTGTGGCATGAAACTCAACGTTGGCTCAATCTTCTGGAGGTAAACGGCATCAAACAAAAATGTGATCTAGTCCAGAAGCGGCAGGACTGTTGGGATGAAAAGGCACGCTCCTGCCTGGCCATCCATCTAAGAGAGGAGAGCAGACGCGCCTGAGAATGATCTGCAGACTTGGGCACCAGAAAAGCTTTTGGCATCTAAATGCTGTTAGAATGCAGGAAGCCCAAGCCTGACCAGCAAGAGAAAAACTGACTTTGCACTATAATCTCATCTTTCCGTTGGCACACATGAAGCCACTGGTGGGACATGCCTAAGGAATTACTTTAAGCATAAATATTACTTATTTAAACTGTTAAATATGTAAGTTGGCTTTTAGATGTATTGAAGTAAGTTTATCTTGTTTCCATTCCAAACAGGGAAGGAGAGCTGGATGATGCAAAATAGCTTTTTTTTTAAGGAGGTGTTTTGAGTCACAACTCTTAACTCTTAGTGTTAACGGTACAGAGAAATTAGTGTTTCCTCTGTAGCCAGTACTGAAACTGAACTGCAGTGAGTGATCTTGCCTGGTCTTGGGTGTTTCCTTGGTATAGGAGGAAATCAGCCCACCTGTGAGGCAGGGAGCAGTGTGGCCTGACAGCCGACCTGCCGGCAGGTAGGCACGTGTCTCCACTGCCAGCCAGCTCTGCCTGGTAGCTCTGGCACCTGCTATGCAGCAGGGAATCCTCCACCAACCAACAGACAAAGGGAAACAAGAAAGTACTCTTCAGATCATTTAGAAGCTTTTCACACGAGATTTCACCTATAAAGATGGAAACCCTCCAGGACATCAAGCTTCTTCCTCCCTGATCCGCCTCTGACTTTCCTATCCGTCCTAGAAGGTTTTATTTGACCCACCAAAGGAAGAACAGCACAATTCAAACAAGAAGGCAAAAGGCTGCTTTCTGCTCTCTGAAGACGGGTATGCACTGCAGAGATGACCTCTCCTGATTTGCTTACAGGCTCTCTGATATTAGACATTTACAGTAGCAAAAGCTGACTTTCTGTCAAACTCCAATACCTACAGCATCATTTTCCTTCAATAACCAATACTTGTACATAGCATTTCTGAGGGAGATTATCAACTACTCAAAGTTTTTTTTTGTTTTGTTTTGTTTTGTTTTGTTTTTTTGCCAATATTTTTCATCCCTTGCTGGTCATAGACTTAAAAGCTTGAAATAGAATTTCATCTCCTACCAATTTCTTCCCATGCATGTTTGGGAAATATTGACTTTTTTTAAACTGGAGTTTTAATGGACCTCGAAATTAACATGGCTTTTATTTCTTTGCAATAGCATTGTCATTGATGATGTCACTACATCTCCCAGAAAAACCATTGGCCATCGACTGGCGTTTAGAAACTCAGGGTACCAGGGAGAGATCACTCCCATAAACTAGTCTCTCCTGCCCCAAAGGAATGGTCTTATTTCTCAGAAACAGCTGCATTACAGCGACAGGAACTTTCTCACCCAAAGTTCAATGACTTTATCAAAACACAGCTCAAAGTTTCAGCCTGAAGTTGGGGGCACGGCCAGAACATCTGCAATTCTAAAAAGCGCCACAGATATTTCTTAGACGCAGCCAAGGTTCGGCACCACCAATTCACACAGCAAATGTTACAGGACTGCCTATAAACGGCTTGTTGAATTTCATAAGCCTTCATCGAAAACTGGATGGGTGACCCTCTCTGGACTGAGATTGGGACTAAGGAGAGCCAAAATCCAGGGGCAGACGTGCAAATAAATAATTATAATCCAAGATGGGTCCCTCATTGGGGGGGCAGACAGGGCAGCTAACGCCATCTCAGGCGCCTGGGAGCCTTCGAGTCAGAGGGGCATGGGAGCGGCTCTGACACAGCCGCTGAAGCCCGTCCTTCGTCCTTCTCTGGTGAATCGGCTCGTTGTGAGAACAGCAGCTCCGTCAGCAGGCTCACCGCATGCCCCCCACCACAGCACCCACCCACCTGGGTGCAAGCCGGTGTGGAATGGCGCCCACCCACCAGAGAGTCCCATGGCTTCCCGGGGAGGAGGACCAGGGCTTCCACTGGTGGGAAGAGCAGGCAGGACCCGAGTAGAGGAGGCTGCAGCTACTGGACCCAAGAAGGTGTGAGACTCCTGGGGCTGCCCTAGCCAAGTCCTGCAAACTGGGTGTCTTACAACTAAAGAAATGTGTTCTCTCACAGCCTGGGACAAGAAGTCCCAAGTCAAGCTGTGGGCAGGCCCAGACTCCCTCTGAAACCGTAGGGGAGAATCCCTCCGTGCCTCTTCCAGCTGCCGGTGGTTGCTCTGTGGCCTGTGGCCACATCACTCTAGCCTCAGCCTCTCTCTTCGTCCGGCCATCCTGCCTCTGTCTGCATCTCTTCTCCTGTTTTATAAGGACACGAGTCATGGGGTTTGGGGCCCAGCCTAACCCAGTATGTCCCCACCATCTTTCCAAAGAAGGTCACATTCGCAGGTGCCAGCAGAGAGGACCTGGCCACGTCTTTCTGGGGAGCATAAGACACCCCACTGCAGAAGGGAAGCAAGGGGCTTAGTAAAGATATGGGAGGGGCGCACCACTGCCCTGAGATCACGTGCAACCTCCTAACTGTGCCTGAAGTCCCCTCTTCCACCTGGCCCTGCTGCTCCCACTGATCAGTTGCCAACCCCCCACCCCACCATGCCAGGCTGCAGCCTGGCCGAGTCCCTCGCAGCTCCTCACACCTGCCGTATCTTCTCCTCCAGTTGTCTAAGATGCTTCATGAGGGCTCTCCTACACACCGAACCTCTCCACGCTCACCCAGCCCCAGGAGGGAGGACCCATCCGACCATGGAGCCCACGGTGTCTGCAGGCTGCTGCTGGCCCATTAGGGGACGGGGAGCATGGGGAAGCTTTCCTGGCCCCCAGAGAAGCTGGACAGCAGGAAGAGACCAAAGCGGGGAGCCCGAAGGGGAGGCTGCATTCCATACTAAATGGCTGCATCTGGAGGGTCTGCAGCACATGGATGGTGGGGCGGGGGTGGCATCTTTTATTAATCATGGGGATGTGCTATTGTGGGGTCCGCTCCTTCAAGGGCAGCCCAGACCTCAAGAAATGCCCCTCCAGAATAAAACAATTTCAAGGACAATTAAATCCAGAACCAAAGCCACCACCCAGGTTGCCTCTTCCCCCACACATCGGGGAGGCGGCAGCCTTCCTTTGGAGCCATCACAGGCTTCTGTTCCCATGACCGCCCTCTGGAAAGCCCCCAGCTCCAGCTCCAGTTGCCAGGCCAAGGGCGGCCCTGCATGCTGGGATCACCCATTCCCTCGGGCAAGGGCAGCCTGGGGACAGGCAGGAAATGGCACACTGATCCGCTGGCTGCTGCACCTTGACTCCACTGCCACTCGGTGAGAACTAACCCACTCAGGCCTCAGCTCCCTCAGCAGCTGGCAGGACAAACTCCGTGTCTGGGACTTTCTGCCAGAAAAGCGTCTCAGGGCTCCCACACTCCTGAAGACAGGTGAAGACCCCCATGCAGACATTGGGATGGTGCATGGGGTGGCGCTCCTAGGCTACAGGGAGCGCACACGGGAGAGGAAGGAGGCCTGGGGGGATGCAAGGGTTCCCTGACCCCCATCTCTGGCTGAACCCGACAAGCCCCCGGAGGTTCGCCGGGCTCCCTGTGTCCCTGGACAGTGTCCTTGAACAGGACGGGCGCCCAGCCCATGTCCAGCTGGTGGCCAAGGGCTTCTGACCTGACTGGTGGGGGATCAATTCCTCAACCGCCCACTTACATGCTAACTGATGTCAACGGGAATAATAATTCCGACCTCTCAGAATTATCGGGAGCATGGAATGAAACGCATGTACCCAGAGCCTGGCTGGGTGCATTTGCACGCCCAGCACACGTAACCCAGGCTGGGCTGGGCGGGGGACCTGGTTAACTGGGACCGTCCCCGAGGGTCTGTCGGCAGTCCCCAGACCCCTCCCACACACACAGAGCACGGGGTCCACAGCTCGGAATTTCTTTCAAAACTGTTCTGTCTGGTCCAGGGGCAGCACATGCGTCCCACCTCCCTCCTCTTCCCGACTGGTGGGACGGGGATATCACGCGTTCAGCATATCCCCAGGCCACAGAGGGGGCGCCGGCATCCTGCTGGTGGGCGGCACACCCCAAATCAGGCCTGATGGGGGCGTCGCAGAGAGATCTGAGCTGCGAGAAAAATGAAGAACGCCCATGTCCAGGAGGATGGACACACCGCCTGGGCTGCCTGTTCTGTCTCCTTGCTGGGTAATCAGGATGTTGCCTCCGTAATGAACGAAGAGGCTGATAGGTCACAGAAGAAAGGTGCCCCCGAGGGGGTGAATCCTGCTGGCCGATGGAAGACCCCGCTTTGAACTTGGGTTTCAGCATCTTACGCGGGGCCTGGGAGGCCCCGCGGCTCGGCAGCTCCGGCTACCCACCTGCGAGGTGGCAGGCTTCTCTGCCACAGTTTGTTAAATTTGCAAGCGCCCTTTGGGAACCGTCTGGATGAAAGGTCTATAAACGTAATGCTCGGTTTAGGAGGGCAGTAATGGCTAATATTCCATTCGCTTTGCACCTACTGACCTCGGGCTCCACTCGCACCAGGCGGAGACTTAAGCCCAGGAGGGTGAGCTGAGGGTGAGCTGAGGGTCCCCTGGGGCAAGCGCTGCTGGTGTGCAAGCCGCAGCCTCTGACGGCCAGAAAGGTGAGCCAGCAGGCCCTCGCCCCGCCCCCGGGAGCGCCTCCACATCCCACGGAAGGTGCAGAAGAGGCAGAGGCCTGACCCGGGCGAGCTGCAGAATCGCGGCTCTAAGAAACCGTCCCGCCAGGGCCAATTTGACCTCCAGAAACAGGAGTTAATCGTAGCGCAGGCTCCCCTCATGGGCACGGGAGAGCTGCACCCCCACGTCGAGGCCTGTTTTCCCCCGGAGTTGCGGAAACTCTTTAGCCAACTTTGCTATGAGAGCAAACACGGCTTGAAGAGCCTTTGTCGGAGGCTCCGAACCCCCCACTGCCCTGCCGCCTTCTCTGTTCGCCCTGACGGGCGGGCACACGTCAGGATGGGGTCGGAGGGCTTCCGGGCACACTTCCCAGGCCCTGCCGACGGCGCTGCTGTGCCCCCTCTCGTGTCTGCACGGAAGCCCGTGATGCAAACAACCTAGAAAATGCCAGAGCTGCACCCCATGATTGGCCTTGCAAAGCGGGGGAAACGCCGGCGCTGTGCGAGTGAACGCTTGTCCAGCGAGGCGGAAAATGTCGCGAGGGCCGCGTGTCCTTGACTGCAGCACGTAAATGAAGCACGCACGTCAGTGTGGGTGTTCCCCTCACAATGCTCTGGGAAATTACACTCAATTTCAAAATTACCCCCTGCTTTCCCGGCTCGCCCGCGGAGACGGCACTGGCAGTGCCGCTAATGGAGATGACGTCGGAGCTTGTTACCACTGCTTTACGAGAGGCAGGGATCAAATATTTTTTCACAGTTTTATGTGGATAGTTTCATGAAAATTGATCAGGTCTAAAAAGTCACAGTCCAAATGAAGCTAAGCTTAAAGATAATTTATACATGATATTCCTAATTTTATTCCGAGCCCTTTTATTACTATGTAGGCCTTTATGACTTTAAAGAAAATGTCAGTGGCAGCAAATGACATTGTACTGAATAATCTAGTTATGGAGGGAAAGACATTTAAAACTGTTCCTAGCAGCTCTGCAGAGTTCTGCTGAACACACGCTTTTCTTTGGCCTGGCAGTCCAAAATTCCTCGCTGTCTTCCTAAACCCCTTCCGTGAGGATCACGCTAAGTGCAGCTTCTCAGATACCTTCGTGTCTCTCCCCACCCATTTCATGCCCCTCCATGCTTCCTGTCGATTCAAGTGTGTTCGGAAATTTCATTTTTGTGCCCATCCTGAGGAAACAGAGACTCAAAGCTCTTGGCAAATAGGGCTCCAAACGCAGCCATGAGTCCCGCAGGACAGAGGGACACGTCGTCAGAGGCCGCCCGAGGTCGAAGGGTCACTCTGGGCAGCTCTGCGGTCCACACAGGGTCCAGGCTGGCCACACAGTTCTGCAGGGCGGCTGTCCCCAGTGGCTGTGGAGCTGCCTGCCCCCGGAGCCCCGACGGCAGGGGAGCAAGGTGCCTCCAGGGACACCCACTGAGCCCTGCCCTGTGCTCAAACAACCTGCACGATGCTCCCGACGGGGCCCAGGTTGGTCCCGCCTGCTGGCCGCTCACTCGGCCAGTAACTGGCTCCTCATTGGATTGATAACAGAGCCCCACCTTTTGTTTTTGAAAAAGTCACCAAAGCGGGCCGCTTCCCTGACAAGCCAGCACTGTGACCCTCGGTGCTCCCTGGCCTGGGTCTCTGCTCCCAGTCCCATTACACAGGTGGGGCATCAGGCTGGGCACCCCGAGATGCTGCCAGGACACAGCCTGTTTCCCAGGCAGCCGGGGAGCGGGCAATTGCCCAGGGTCACGGCACCTTCTGGCTCAGGACCGTTGCACACCCCATCCTCACAACACACTGGGCACACACAGGAGCTCGCGACACCAGAAAAGCTGGCATAAGTACGTGTGCATGCACACACACACTCACAACACCCTCACAGTCACATCCACACACCTGCAGGCACACTCACATGCTCACACATACACACACTCATGCCCATACTCATGAGCGTGCGCACTCAGTCTTGCACATTCATGCACACATGCTCACACACTTAGTCACATACTTGTTCACATTCACACACATGCTCACTCACACCCATGCTCACATGTGCTCACATGCGCACATTCATACACATGCTCAGACTCACAAGCTCACAGTCACACACTCACATGGGCTCATGCACACACACACACAATCATACTCACACACAGTCCTCATTTTCACACATCCATGCATGCTGACACACTCAGATACTCACACCCACTCATATGTGCACACACACACACACTCATCTCTGGGACAGACCAATACGGAAGCTTCTGTCAGAAAATCTAAAGCTTAGTTTCAACACAAACGTACATGTCTAAACAGTTCTCGTGGTAGAGGGAACAGTGTGATTTTGTAGGTGCTCAGGACGTCGAAGGGTCTGAATCGAGCCTGCAGACTTGCCCTTCTTACTGCCCAGGAGTTTCCCACCACACTGGGGACACTGGTGCAGACAGGAAAGTCCCATTCCGGGGTCAGAGGGAGAGGGGAGACCTGCTTGCTCGCGGTCTCTGGGCTTGTGGCCCGGCCTCACGGTGGTGCCTGCGGCTGCCCAGGTGTTTATTTGAGAGTCAGCTGCTGCTAAACCCAGGCTCGCGCAGCCGCCGCGGCCTGCTGAGCACAGCCTGGAGCCTACCTGGAGCCGCGGGCTTTCTAGGGAAAACCACACACTGGATGCTAATTTCCTTCTCCCTGAAAAAGCAAAAGGTCAATTAGAGGCAGAATGTGATTCCACCGGATCCACTTTTGGGGGTTTGCTTTGTAGGCTTCCGCCCGCCAGTCCCCATCTGGTTCAGTTAGAAATGGGCTTTGCTTCATGGGAAATGTGCTGTGAAGTTGCCCATTAGTTTATCGATTGCCTCAGTGAGGGCGGAATCCTCACCAATGTCCACGGATGCTGTGTATTAACTAAGACTGAATTTAGAGCCAAAGAGGAAGGGAAGGAAATTAACTGAGGCTTCAAAACCTGGCAGGAAATTTGAACTTAAAGCCCTTTTGGAGCAGGTTCTGAAAGGCATGCTGCCCAGGTGGCCACGTCCCGGCCACCTGGGCAAGGCTCTCCATCTGACCTGTTTCTGCACTTGTCCTTAGGGGCAGCCCCCTGCTCCCCATCCCTTTGTACAGCTGAGAAGAGATGGGGGCTCTTCTCTGCCAAGGCTCTTCCTCTGCCCCCTCCCCCACCAAAAAGGGGGCTGTGAGAGCAGCTTGGGCAGCCGGGTGCCGACAGGGACCAGGGGTTCCCTCGACAAAGAAGTGAGGGCACGTTCATTCCACGTGGAAACAGAGGCTTCTGGGAGGTGCCAATTTGGGTGAGAGGCAGTTGACCCTGGGCTCCCCATTTCTAGCAACCCAGGAGCATCAGGGAAGCCCTGGCAGGGCTTTCCAGCTCAAGAGCTGCAGAGTCCCCGACGGCACAGGAACAATGCCTTCCACTGGGCGCCTCTCACCCGAGGGCACTTCAGGTACAGGAAAGGAGCTTACATGCGTGGAGCGCCAGGTGAATGCCGAGAACATCACACACATTATCTCATTAAACCAATAACCATTTTCTTCCCATTTAACCCGTGAAAAAACTGAGCCTTGAAGAAAATGCTAAGTAACAAGGCAAAGTGCTATGGTACCAATTGGCAGTGCCAGGGTTTAAACATCCCTGGGTAGCTGCCCTCCAGCATGATGCCACAGAGAAATGACAGACAGATGGATATAGGGCATGGGGATAGACCTCTCCTGACCTTCCCTGCCACCCAGCAGAGTCGGGCACCCTGGAAATTAATAAACAGACACCCTGTCCCTGGGTCCAGGTCAAAGTGCCATCCCAGAGCACGCTGATGGGATTCTGATTTTCGACTGATGGATTGACCCCGTGGTGGCTGGTGGTTGTTGCTTTGTCAGGCAGGACATGGAGTGTCACCTCCTAAAGATGAGCCGGTTCCAGGACCAGAAGACCGGAGAAGGGGAGAAAGGCTGCATGGTTTCCAGAGGCCTGGCCTGAAGGCAGCCGCTAAGCAGTCTCCTCTGCCCAGGGAAAGGTCTGGAATGATTTTATTGGGCTGCGCAGAGAGGGGGTAGGTGAAGGGCTTGTCATGTCAGCAAAGAATGCTTTAATCAGCAGCTGTTCATTTTACCGGAAAAATCGGAAAGATGTTTGGGCATTCCTCATTCCGTCACTGAGAAAAAGGCTCAAAACCCTAACATTTTAAGCTCCAAGATGGTTCAGAACTTTCTTCCTGGAACCAAATGTGTCTGGGAGGGGCTGTAGCCGCGACACCCCACCGACGAGAGCTGAGGCAGTCAGAGGGGCTGTGGTACCAGCTCCCTTTGGGCACAGAATCATCATTGGTGTTTTCCGGGTGAGACCGACTCACGGAAGAGTCGGCTTGACACCCATGGACTCACCTTCGTGGAGCTCTGTGGACTCGCAGTGCTAGGAGGGCCAGTAAGGCAGCCCCGCGCAGACCCCCATGTAGGAGCAGGACGCCGCAGCCCAGAGCCAGGGACTCAGCCTGAGAGCCTGGGGGTGCGACAGGCTGGGTTGTGGAGCCACGAGCCAGCTGCAGGGCTGAGAGCTTTGCGCACACACTTAAATTTCTGTCGCATGCAGAGAAAGCATCCATGTCTCTTTTTGAGGAAAGGGAGGCTCCATGAAGCTGCACTTCTCATTTAAGAACATGACAGTGGATGCTGCCTGTGCCTCTAGGCTGTCCTCCTCTGCCATCCTGTGTTTGCTAAACTTTCCCAACTGACAGAGCCCCTCTGCCTTCCTTCTTTTTGGAGAACTCTGTAGGAGATGCTCCACCAGCTCACTGAAGCAGGACATCCTTCTGCGTACTTTAACACAGTGAATCTCTATAGGAAAAAAAGAGAATTTCCAAGTAGCCCATGTTTGCAAATATGCAGTCAAAGAGGGGGTACGTCGATGGGCATCAAGGAAAGAGCTGTGCTGGAAAGACCCGGCCGAGGAGCAGTCAGCTCTCCCACGGCGGAATCCCTTTGATTTCACGTACTGTTCTGCATGTTCATTGTGAAAACTTCTGGGCACAAATACAAGAGTAAACCCACAGCATCTATTAGCATGGAGCTCAAGGTCTGCTTGCCTTGGTAGCTCTGCCAGGACCCTGCCCCCAGCCGCCAGTGGCAGGCCTGGGCAGGGGGTAAGGCCCACCCTCACTCAGAGGGCACAGAGAGGGGCCCGAGGCCCACCCCTAGCCCTTTCCATCACCACGCTCCCTCCACGGGGATCCCTGGACTGAATAGGGAAAACCTTCATCGTTAGCTCCCTTGTCCCACCACTCTAACATGCCATGAGAAGGTGGTCTGAGACAGGCTTCAGGTTTGCACTGTGTATTGATCCATTTAGCAAATGTGTCACTTGGAACTATGGCTGCTGCCAGACAACAGGATCCGTGGGAGGACAGGCCAAGCAGAGTTAAGAGGCTTCGTTCTGCAGGTCTCACCATTGGTGCTAATATGAAAAAGTGCCCTTCTGCAAAGGGGGTGTAAGAGCTTGTTCCCACGTCTGTAGGGCAACTGGACCCTGCTTTGTCTCTGTGGGAACCCCTGGGAACAAGCTTACAGAAGTAATCCAGCCAGATTGCGGCTCCAGACCAGACTCAAATGGGAAAAGCAAGGACAGATGCATCTCATCTAAGCACTAACTGATCACCAACCTGGAAACACCTAGTAACCATTAGTGCAGTGAGTGTCCATAATGAAATCTAATACTATGTTTATTCTTGAAAAGTTACATAAGTTAATAGCAAACAAATGCACTCTGTGATCCTGCATTAGACCTGAAGTTGGGGGGTTCTATAAAGCATATTACTGGGACAACTGGGGGAATTTGAATATAGGCTATCAGATAAAATGCTATGAATGTCAAATACCCTGGGTGTGATTATGGTATTGTGCTCAGGAATGAAAATGGCTTGATCTTAGGAGATGTATGCACCTGTATTTGGGGGCAAAGTGACATATCAGAAGGCACAGACATGGACACAAACAGAGACACACACAGATACACACAGAGCTGCGCACACACACAGACACACATACAAATTGAGAAATGAAGCAAATGTGGCAAAATGGTGAATCTAGGTGAAGGGAGTACAATGTTCTTTGTTTTATTCTTTAAAGATTTTCACATTTTAACTTTTTTCAAAATCATTTAATTCAGAATCAGACTTCAGAATGAGTGACTGGGTCACAGGGGACGCTGCCCAGCCAAGAGTGCCCAAATCTAGGACCCAGGGCTCTCTGCCCTCAGCAGGTGAGTTCACAGAGGGCTACTACCCCCCGGCCCAGTTCATGACAGTGACCCCGTGTGCTGGGACGGCCACCTCCTGTCCTGCCGACCTTCTTCATGGCAGCCCTATTCTCTGGCAGCCCCAACATCTCCCCCAGCCAGTCCCGCTCGACCACAGAGGTGGGCCCTGACCTGGGGAGCATCATGGATGTCACAGCCAAAGACGGAGGACTTTTAAAGTATATGTGCAACCATTCCAACTTCTATATCTTGTTTTTAAGACTGTCCTCACAACTTTCTCAACGTGGGTTGAAATAAAAGCAAAAAGCATTAAGCTTATGTCCATACAGAGAGAATAGACAAGTCAGATGTCAAAGAGACAAGACATCAGAACTTGTTTCCATCTTGGGGAGATCCCTGGACTCAAAAGCCAGGGACTCTCCCAAGGCAATCTGATGTGGGCTCTCCTCCATCACCCCAAAGCCACCTCAACTCCAACACCCCTGGCTCGACTTGCCAGGTGCCTTTGAACAATAGCAAGTGAGCGTCAGCCCCATAAATGGAGACATTGAGATGGTGGCTAAGTGCTACCATCCTGGATCCCCACAGGCCATGGGGCAGGAGTCTAGTCTCCTGCACATAGAGAAGCTCATTCACTCATGAATGCAGCTTGGTGGATGCCACGAGAGCCAGCCCCCTCCTCTGGCCAGCACACCTGTGTCCCGGGACTTCATCCACTCACCCCGTGAGATCTAGGTCTCTGGCTAATGTACCTGCCAGTTGCTCTGGCTTCCATGTGGTAGGACTTCCATCCCTGCTTCCCAAATTGAGGTGGCCCAACTTGAATGTTCTTCCTCTCTCTGCACCCCCAGAAGCTGGGCTTTTGTCTTCCATGATTTCCTACTGCCCCCTTCCCATTGCCCCCTTCTTAGCTTTCCTTCCCCGAGATGCTTCTCACCTCATTTCACCTTTGCAGTGCATTTCATCATTGTTTATATCAGAAATAGCTCTTACTTCACTTGTATTCTGCAATGGCCCAATTCTTAATGGCAGGAAAGTCCCACTGAACAGTGCTGCAGGGAGATTCTCACTTAGGGTGTCTGGGGCATTCCGAGGAGGAACACCTCCAAGAGGCCTGAGAGGTCTCAGTGATGAGTCTCCTTCAGGGCCTCGTGTCCAGGTTGAGGAAGCTCCACTTCCTGTGCAGGTGCAACCAGCGAGCGCGGATGATGCTTCAACTTCAGTGCGTGATTCTCAGCACCTCGTCTTACCTGCGTACATCTGTCCAGGGCGTGTGTACAGGAGACTTTCAGGTTTGTCTGCCCTGTGGCGCCACAGAAAGAAAACTGACTCTTCTGATCTTCAAACTGGTTTACATTTTAGTAGAAAATTTTCAAGCAAAGCTTCAGAGCATGGTTTGCTAATAATACGAAGGATGTCCTGGCATTTCTTGAGCATGAATATCCTCACAAAATCGGCGGAAGGAGCTTTTGCTGGAGTATTTCCATATTCAAACTCTCATAATTTCCTTAACTTTTTACTCTAAGAGGGAACCACTGTGCTCTTTTGATTTCTCATAGCCTTTTCCCCTAATCATTTCATCAACCATTTTCTTTTAGGAAGCAGAGGTCCTAGTCACATTTATCTTTCAGGCTCATCTGAAGACACTGATTGACTAATGAATGGAGCAGCTCAGGGTAAAACATCTCTATTAAATTCTCTTGGCTTTTTTAAGATTAAAAGGAAAAAAGAAGAAACTTTTTCTTCCTTTAAATGCAAATCTTGCCTGTAACACTATGCCTAATCTACTACAACTAATTAATCTGCTGGAGCTGATGAAATGTTACCTCCGCATTTTTTGTTCCTTGTATACAATTATTGTAACAGTGGTGAATAAATCAATATTCCCAATCCAACTGTAAAAAACAATCAAGAAAAGCAGTGCTTCTCAGCGAAAAAAAAACCCACCAAATAATATTTATTAACTCCGTCTCAATCCACAACAGAACCGAATACCATTCAAGCATTTTCTGCAAGTGTAATAAGCAAACTCAGATACATGATGAAGGTGGCACATGCCAATAATTTCACCATTTTACACTGCAGAGTAATTGAAGGATTTAATGAGAAACAAACCAATAAAAATAAATAGACCATGTTAGAGGAGGAGAAACTGATCTGAAATGGAAGTTGCTCCATTGTGAGTTAAGTTTTTTTTGCAGGATTTGACCAAGGAGAAAAGGGTATTAGGATAACTAGCTCTTCCCACTTTTCCAAAGAAATAAAAAACAATATTTTGTTTCTCTGGATGAAATTCCTGGCAACTGCTAGTTGTTGAGTGGGAATTTGGTGGCCCCCAATTGCAGCTGATCCCGAGAAGACCCCCAGGGCACCAGGGCTGATGGCCCCACCAAGGGTCTCCAGGGCTGTGGTCCCAGCAGTGTCTGGACCACTGGGCATTCAGTAAAGAACAAGGGGTTCAGGGGCTTCAGGGGTTCAGGAGCCCACCTCCCCTCCAGGCTTTAGCCCCCAATGACAGAAGAAATGAGCCCCTACAGATGCCGATGGGGCACCTGTTCGTTGGGCCCACACAGCTTGAGCCGTACTCCGAGCCCACCCCTGTGCTTGGGGATTCAAAGAAGAAGGAGGCAGGGTCCCTACTGGAAGAGCTCCTGATCAAGGACAGGGCGGGGCGTAGGAAATATTCCGAAGCGCCTGCCGTCGTTCGCTTGATGTGCCAGCTTGGGGAGGCTCAGGTGTCCAGTTACTTGGTCAAATGCTGGCCGAGACGTAGCTGTGGAGATATTTAGTAGATGGGGTTAGGGTCTCCCGTCAGTAGACCTCAAGTCAAGATTATCCTAGAAAATGTGGGTGGGCCTCATCCAATCAAGAGCAAAGGACTGAGGCTTCCAGGAAGAAGGAGGAATTCTGCCTCAAGACTGCACCCCCTGCTCCTCCCTGAGTTTCCGGCTTGCTGGCTTCCCCTAAGAGATTCCCACTCAAGACTTCAAGGTCCCTCTTACAGGAATTTCCAGCCTCAGGCCTGTCCTATGGAATTTGGGCTTGCCAGCCCCCACAGTCACAAGAGCCAGTTCCGTAGAGGAACTCGCTTTATGTGTGTGTATGTTGAGCATATATACTGCTGGCCTGTTTCTCAGACAACCTTTCTAATTCAGGGCCATTGCCCAGGGCTGGTCCGACCCTGCTTTGCATATGTGTGTGTGTGTGTGTGTGTGTGTGTCAGTGTGCATGTGTGTGTATGTATGTGTGCGTGTGTGTTGGGGGATGGTTCCTTCATGCAGACCCACAGTGCCCAGAGACAGGAGGGTCCCCGAGGTCACCCACAGTGTGGGGACACCCATCGGCAGGCCTGCACTTTCCTTGGCCCCTGGCGGGAGGGGTGGTCTGCCTCGGTCACTCTTGAACCTTTCCAGGCTCATGTCTGGTAAGCCATCTGCACCATTATGTTTAGAAAAAAATGCAAACTATTTTTTTTTAACTCAAATCAAGAGAATCTGGTTGAACAGCGGTTTCTTTAAGAGATGCTATTTTGAGCTCCTCTGTTTCTACGCCCCCCTGCCATATGCACAATTGAAAACACTCCATTGTAACAAGTCATTGCTGTGCGTGAGAGCTCAGACAGCCGGCAGACTGCGAGTGGCGAGTGGCGAGCTCCTTCCCCAGATGTGCGCGCTTTGAGCAGCGGACAGGCCGCTGACCCTTTGCTCACATCTTTGAGGAACCCTCTTGAAGAGTATCCACAGGCTGAAGCCTTTTATTTCCAAACCCAGTTCAAGGAAACTCTTGTTAGGCCGGGGCTGCGACGAACAAGGGCACTTGCTCTTTGATGGGCTCATCGGCTGAGGGCGTCCCTAGGCCATGAAAGGTTTCAAAGCTCCTGGGCTCCTGAGCTGACCACCGGGAAGGCATCCTCTAGGGCCTTTACTCATTTCCTTATGGTTTGGGGGCACCAAAGCGGGCATCCATTTATGCTGACACTGCCCAAATCTACCGAGAGGAAGATTCCAGAAGGATGTCTCCTGCTACTCCCTCACCATGTCAACAAGCGTCACATTTCTGCCTCTGAAGCTCCAGTCCTGGGGTCCAGGAGGGCACTTATAAGTCCTGCCAAAAATGGAAAGAGGAAGTATTTCCCACAAGTTCTAGCAGTTTCCACCAAATAAATAATATAATAACATAAAAATAATCAAACAATTAGCAAGTTCCACTTGAACGTCCTTTGCAGAGGCCCTGTTGCCCCAGACACTGGTGCAGGCCTTGATACTCCTCAAGCCTGCCCCATGAAGCCATGGAGAGAGCAGCTCGACCACCAAGAGATGGCGGAGTCACAGCCACCCAGGGGCCC
This sequence comes from Cabassous unicinctus, assembly GCA_029593785.1. Classification (NCBI taxonomy): domain Eukaryota; kingdom Metazoa; phylum Chordata; class Mammalia; order Cingulata; family Chlamyphoridae; genus Cabassous; species Cabassous unicinctus. The sequence continues at coordinate 1,540 of JAQZBX010032982.1, read as the reverse complement.
AGCCGGAGACTCCAAATGCCCACACCTTCACAGTCCAGGCTAATTATAAAGAAATCCAGGCAGAGGAACATTAGTTTTTCCCTTAACAGGCAACTGCATCATGCAATCTTAAAGCCATAGTGATATCATAAAGCAGAAGTTCCAGTTCTCTCACTTTATTCGTGAAAAAGGAACTAAAACTCTAACTCTGAGACCACACAGCTAGGCAGTGACGAGAACCCCTTCTTTTCCGACTCTGTCTGCCATTCTCTGGTGCATTCACCTACCAGGTATCTCCAGAAGGTTTAGGAATTCCGCCCGTGAGCCCGGTGCTGGCAAGTCCTCAGCAGATGTTTGTCAAGGGGAAGAGAAGCAGATGGACAGATAGCTCCTCACCTAAGCTCTATCCTTACCCTTCCACTAATTTCCTGCTGGGTTTTAGATTCGGTGTCTTCACCCCCAACCCAGGCCTCAGTTTCCCCATTTATAAAATGAGCATGCTGATAAAAATGACCAAGACTCATAGATCTTATAGCTAAAGGTTCAAATGGCACAGAGAGTCCTTCTGGAATAAAGGACCACCCCAACTTCAAGGCCCCACTTCTGGCTGCAGCCCTCTCCTTCTAGGTTCTGCAGTGGGTTCCAGTGCCTTCCAGAAAGAGGAGCCTGGTACGGGTTAGCTCCTCAGGTGGCCAGAGGGCGGGTGGTGAGGGGCATATGCTTGGCCAGACCCCCTGCAGGGGGCAGGCTGGACGGGGTGGCGATGCCACTGTCCCCCTTCCTCCCCAGACACACATGTTGGGTCCAGCCATGCATGCTGCTGGCCTGGCACCCAGGAGGGGCAGCCCAGCCTTCACCAGTCCAATCCCAGGGCGCCGTTTCCTGAGCAACTCCTGAATGCCGGACAATGCTCTTGGTGCTTTCATGGTGACGGAACAGGACATCCCCATGACAACCCTGTGAGGTTGGTGCTGATGTTGTCACTCCACAGAGAAGGAAACAGGCTCATGCCGGGTTTGCACAGCTAGTTAGTGGCCGAGCTAGCTCCAGGACCAAGGAGCAAAGCCCAGGACCGGCCACTGCCGTGGCTCCACTCTCTTCAGAAGTGCAGAGAGTCAAGCCTGAGTGAGCCCTGGCAGGAAGCAAGTTAGACACCACCCTTGCCATCCCAGAGCACACACGGAGCCTAGGTAAAAAGAATCAACCTGACTGTAGCGGGGTGAGGAATACGTGCCGTCCAGAAAGGTGCCTGTCTAGGGCAGAAGCCATCAGGGAGGCTTCCCGAGGGAGGCACTCTCCCTGCAGACAGCAGGGCCCGAGTTTTGGGGTCCAAGGTAGGGGGAGGGCCCAGCCCCAGAGACACGGTGGCCAGACCTGAGCCAAGGAAACAGCCCCCAAGTCCCTGAGGCCCAAGCAGCCTGCTGACTTCCCCAGGGACCCTCCCAGCAGTTTACACTCTGATATGTGACATATTGGGGAAGAGTCACAGGAGATGACACTCCAGGTAAAACTCTTGATGTGTGAGTGTGAGGTGTGTGTGTGTGTGATATGTGCTGTGTGT
>JAQZBX010032981.1:0-25599 GCA_029593785.1 Cabassous unicinctus | reverse complement strand
CATTCATAAGAGTAAAGCCGAGTTTTTGGCCTCTGCTGCAAGTGGGTCTTATATGGCCCAGAAACATAAGGAAAACCAAAGTTGATCGTCCTCATTTCCTGCTTACCTGAAGAAGCTGAAAAGTGGACAACTGTGTCCATGCAACTAGGAAATTAATGCCACAAAATTTCTTCCAGTTTCTCAGCATAACTGAGTAGAATATCCTCCCAATCACTGCTCCAAAGTTTGGAGGCTGGGAATAGGAGATATTTTATCAGCTAGTAGGTGTCAGCAGCTATCCTGGTGGACCAAAGCCAGGCTAAGGATTGAGATGCCCTGTCCTTCTGATGCCTACACCTGGCATGGACACTTTCCCTGAATATAGAAGCCTCCCTCTGACCTTTTGGTTTCTTCACTGTCATAGTGTGCTGCACTCTTGCACACTCATTCCTATTTGCTCTTTCCTGGGCACCAGCAAGAGACTTCAAGACTACATTCTTAACTTGATATATAGTATCATAGTACAGAGCTTGCACACCCAAAGAAACCTTCAGGGGGAGCTAAAAACATGGCAATGGGAGATAGCAGTCTTTAAACAAACACTATTCACGATAGCCATATGGTGGAAACAGTCCAAATGTCCATTAACTGATGAATGGGTAAAAATAATTGTGGTATATATGTACAATAATATTACTCAACAATAAACAGAATGAAGTACTAATACATGCTACAATGTGGGTGAAGCTCCAAAGCATTATGCTAAGCAAAAGAAGCCAGCCACAAAAGGTCACATATTGTATGATTCCATTTATATGAAATATTCAGCATAGGTAAACCCATAGACACAGAATGAAAAGTGGTGGCTGCCTGGGGCTGAGAAAGAGGTGAATGGGGAGAAACTGCTTAACGGATAAGGGGTTTTACTTTGCAGTGATAGAAATGTTTTGGAACTAGATAGAGGTGGTGGTTGCACAACATTGTGAATGCACTAAATGCCAGTGAATTGTACACTTTAAAATGGCTAATGCTGTGTTATATGAATTTACCTCAATGGATTATTTTTTAAAAAGATGAAAAGAAGGATAAAAAGGATTCTAGAGAAGATGGCAAATATTGAAGGTAGGAAAAAAAAAAAGATCCACACTACAGATAAGAATCCCTGAAGAAGAAATTCAAAACAAGGTACAGAACAAATGCTAAAAATCATAATTCGAGAAAGCTTTCTTAAAATTAAAAAAAAATTTTTTTGAAACTAAAATAACACACTGCATTCCTGAGAATATCAACCTAGAAAACCACTACCAAAACATTAAAATTACTGAACTTTAAAGGAAAACTTGATTTTGGCATTTAGGCCAAAAAGAACAACATCACATAAGGGAAAGAAAATTAGATTATCACCAGACTTTTATGCCAGAAGAAAACAGAGTAAAATACTCAAGGAAAGGAAATATAATCTAAGAATTTTATACCCAGCCACATTGACTTTCCATTATAAAAGAAAATTATATCATCATGCAAGACCTCAGGGAATTTTGAACCCCATGAGCTCTTTCTAAGAAGTCTTCCAGAAAAGGACTTTCAGACCATCAAAATGAGGCATCCATAGCAGGGCTGGTGGTAAGGATTAACTAAATAGTTGTAGAGCTAAGACTAAATAAAGATTAAAAGGGAGAGAGTGTAGTATGTAATGGCTGTCTGTTCTGATCATATACACATATAACTATAAAAATGGGATGATAAAATAGGTTAAATATGGGCAAACATTTTAACTGTTTTAAGAAATTATATTGGTGGGGGTATGTTGATGTTAGCGAGACTATTGTGTGTGATGTGATAAACTACATGAAAAGATGGGATATTCTAATTTTATCATCCCCTCTGTTCTTGAGATCTAGGATTCCCTGTGGGGAAGAAAGATTGTTGGGGATTGAATCATGTCCCCCACAAAATACATGTTCTGGTTCCAACCCCTGGTCCTGTGGGTGGGTATGAGCTCATTTGTAAAGAGGAGCTTTGAAGATGTTATTAAGGTGTATCCAAACTGACAAAGGATGGCTATATTAGTCAGCCAAAGGGGTGTTGTTGCAAAATACCAGAAATTGGTTGGTTTTTATAATGGGTATTTATTTGGGATAGAAGCTTACAGTTACCGGGCCAGGCATAAGTTTCTTCCCTCACCAAAGTCTGTTGCCACGTGTTGGAGCAAGACAGCTGCTGACATTTGCCAGGGTTCAGGCTTCTTGGGTTCCTCTCTTCCTGGGGCTGTGTTTCTCTCTGGGCTTAGCTCCTCTGTTTCCTCCACAAGGTCAGCTGTAGACTATGAGGTTCTCTAGGCTTTGCCTCTCTCCACAAGGCCAGCTATGAACTGTCAGGCAAATGACTTGTCTCTTTTCCTGGAGCCGTCTCTCCTTCCTCATCAGAACTCCAACATCAAAACTACTCCAACTCTGTCCTTTGCCATGTCTTTTATCTTTGAGACCCCACCCACCAAGGGACGGGGCTCAACACCCTACTGACATGGCCCAGTCAATGCCCTAATCATAACTTAATCATGCCCAGATGAAAAGTTTACAAGCGTATTCCAACATCTATTTTTGGAATTCATAACTATATCAAACTGCCAGACTGCTACAATGGCCCTTAATCCAATATGATTGAAATCCTTATAAGCAAAGGAAATTGGACACAGAAGCCACCACTGGAAGCAGCCAGGAGATGGAAGTCAACAGGAACTCAGAAGATAAAGATGCCACCATGTGCATTGCTCTGTATCAGAAAAGCCAGGGACTCCCAAAGATTGCTATTAAGTCAAAAGATATGGATCCCAGGAAGAAGCAAGCCTTCCAGCCTGTAAAACCATGAGCCAATATTCTTGTTTTTAAGCCAACCCATTGTAGGGCATTTGTGTTAGCAGCCGGGAAATTAAGATTTAGATTCAAGTGTAAAATTGAAAGGGTTAAAGCAAAACCCTGTAGTCTTGGGTTGGAATTGGAAGGTTTAGTATGAACACATTAGATCTTTTTAAAAGATATATTGACTAGTGCTATGTATTGAAAAGTCCTTGAAACAATGGACAACACTGTAGATCCCTAGTTGTAAGACTGTGGTCTTGAAATACCATTTTCCTTTAAAAGAAACCAAAGTTTCTTGGAGAAATGACTGCTTCCAGATCTGAGGCAGAATATGTACATGATGAGCCTGGAGCACCTTTTAATGCACGCAAGGAAGCTATCAAAAACAACCAGGGTCAGGTCAAGGGGATTCAGGACTCAATTTATAGAGGCCCCCATTGGCCAAAAATGGGAAGTTTGAGCTTCAAAGAGTGTAATTGCAATGGACTGAAATCTATCAAATATTTTCAAATCCATGAGTTCATAGTGATATTAAAATCAAGTAACATTTGGTCACCTTCAAAAAATAATAGGGAACAAATTCATTATCTTGAACATTGGGAAATAAAGGTACTCAGGCATTTATTTTACCTGCCTTATATGTAACAGTGTAACCAAATAGTAGATGAGGAGCTTTACTTTATAGAGTCATTCTAGCTGATAAATGAAAAATGATAGAATGTCGCCATTTGACAACCCACATTGAATTAATGAGTTGGTATTGCTAACATCACAGGAAAAGGGAGACAACCAGATACTATTTGTTTCTGGATGAAAGACCACACCACCACCTGTAATGGATCAAGCTTCTGGGATTCTAGATTCAGCTACCAGTTTGCAGGAAATATAGAAGACAGGGGACCATGGAGGTGCAATCAGCAAAATCCAGGCTGTAGGAAACTCTGCAGGTCAAGCCATCAAGTTCAACAGATAAATTGAGAGGAAGTTATAGCTTAAAAGAGTTAAAATACAGATTTTAAAAAGACAAGATTGAACCATAATATCAAGGGATGTACTCATGGATGATAAAACTATAAAGAAACACAAGGAAAACACTGCAGATGTTAGAGGCCTAAAGGCTTTAAGTTGAGGCTTTACTCCTACTCGTGTTGTGTAGAGTGGCACAGTGATATTGGCCTTGCGTGTTGTTGCAAAGGCTAACTGAAATAGTGCATCTAGAGGGCCTGGTGCATAAGTGTTGAGTAACCAGTGATTTTTATTCCAGCTCCTGCTGCAGTTCCTTGGCTAGGCCTCAAGGCCTACACGCTGCCGCCAGTATGACTTTGAACACTTGCCACTCCCATAGTGTTTTGTGGATTCATCTTCTCCAGCTATAATCATGCAGATTTGAGGCAACCCAAACCTGTTGGAGGTGTGTCCTGAGTTCTCTTTTTTGAAATACCTGTCTGGTAGGCAATGAGACAAAAAGGCCAGCCTCCACAAGAGACTTTTTATGTTTATCCTGGTCAACCCAGACTCATCTGCCATCTTCAATTCTATCCAAACTTTCTTCTATAACCCTAACCTCAGACATTGCTTCTTACCTCTGCCATTTCTGCCACCCCTGCTTATTTTTATAAGTCCATAAAATTTTTACCCTTCTGGTTTTCGTATTTCTGGACCAAGTTCTTTACTAGTTCCTCAGTTCTTATCCCCTTTTCATCCCATTCTCCCATCCAACTTTCACTCCCTTCTAATGCAACCTTTGCTTCCCAACCCCACCAAAGGAAAACAGTTAACAGCATCTCAAAACTCAAAAGGCCTCTTTATTACTCATCTATTAATCCTATTACATTTCTTTATTCAATTTTATTATTTTAAAATATATCAATAAATATAGAAATTTGTAACTATCTATCTATATATATGGAAAAACAGCTGGCACACAAAGTGGCACCAAAAATCCTAGTAGCTCTTGTTATATTGCGTAGCCATAGTAACGAGCAATTTCCATATCTTTCTCCCTCTCAACGAAAAACTGCACTTTTCCCAAAGAGGTGTACTTGGCAGCATTCTCACGCTCTAGTTGAGCCTGCCTCTTCATGGCCTCACGCTCCGGTCTCTGCTCATTTGTGATGGGCTTTGACATAACTGGCTCAGGAACATTGGGTTTCCTCCATGGAATCGGCTGGGAGCAGAAGTCTTGGAGCAGAAACTGGTTTTGAGGCTTGGGTGGGGACTGGATCTTGGTCACAGCAGTGGGAACAGGGTCCCGTTGGACAGAAGTGCCAGATGATGTTTTGTAGGGTGCAGGCCTAGAAGCAGAAGGCTGAGGAACACTAGGCCGGGTTGGGTTGGTCAAACCTGGCCGGGTTGGGTTGGTTGAAATTGGCTGAGCAGGTCTGGCAGGACCTGTCCAGGGTGCATTGGCAGGAGCTGGCCGGGACGGGTTGACTGCAGTAGGTTGTGCTGAATTAGTAGAACCAGGCCGGGCAGGGCAAGCCACCGAAGGCCGATGTGCAGCCAGGGACTGTGGCCTCCGAGGAACAGGTCGAGTTGGAGGCTTGTCTATGGTTGGAAAAGGCAAAGGTATCAATTTGACCTTCCCAGGAGGTGGCAGCTCATACTGGGATGGAGATGAACATTCTTTCTCAGCACTATTTTCTGGTTTCTGGGCTTTGGCTTGAGTTTTCTGTGGACCTTTTCCCACACGTGGGGTATTCAGCCACGGTTTGATAGCTAAGGTTGGCCGGGGGTCTTTGGTGTTGCTTGAGTTTCCCAGAGTATGGGAAGAAGAGAGGCCAGTTTTCTTATCACTCTTCTTCCCCAGTGCATGAAAAACCTGCACGGACTCCAGCATGTGCATGCCCAGGCAGCTTCGAGGCTTTTTAAAGGTCTCTTGGCTAAGCTCAGGTTGATTTTTCTTCCGCTTCATCTTAGGAATGGATGGCTTTTCTTCTCCCTTAACTTTGTTCCCTGACTGCTTATTCTCTTCAGCTTTCTTGGAGTTGTTTTCTCTGGTTCTTTTGGGCTTTTCCTGCCCATGGCCCTTAGCTTTGCTGATTCTGCTGGATGCAGTTTTCTGAGGTTTGCTGTTTGGATGCTTGCCACTATTCATAAGAGCCCTCTCATTGGTTGCAGTATTGCAAACAACCACTTCTTCCTCTACCAGACAATCTGGGTTCTTTGGCTGGATTTTGGCCTTGGGAGCACCACTGATAGGCTCAGAGGCTTTGTGTTTGTTCTTCCTGGTTTGATCAGAAGGCCCCTTTATCACACTTGACTTTTCCTTGTATCCTTTGGTATCCTTGGCTTTGATTGCCTTGGGACCATTAGATTGATCAAGGTCCTTCAAGGAACTGAAGAGCTGGGGAAGGTGAATATCTTCCACCAGTGTAGCAATATCTGCAAAACCACTACTAGACTCCTTCCCACTTTTTTTGCCATTTGAAATGGCAAAACCCTTGCCATTCTTTCCCAGATCAGCGTTTTCAGAACCAGACTGCTCCTCTTGGCCGAGGGGATCAATACAGGCCAGAAGCTGGTGAATATCAGGGATTTCTAAAGGGAGTAGTGGAGGATCTTGGTTTTCTATTGTGATCTGGTAGGCATCTAGAGGCTTTGAAAGCTTGGTTTTAATCTCATCCAAATTCTTATTCTCTGTTTGTTCCTGGTTTGGAGCTGGAGGCAGTGCAAGGAGATTACTAGAACTCTGGGCTGGAGTGATCATTGAAATTTCTCCAAGCTCAGATGGTGGGTTACTTTCAAGTATCTGGATATTTCTGTTACTGCAGGACTTGGGGAATTCCGGAGTTTGTGGCAGACAAAATGCCTGGCTTGGAAGCTGCAATCCCAGGGAAGTCTCCATCCCCAGGGACGTTTCCATCACTACAAAGGAATAGAGGAAGTAAGTTCTTGGTAAGCGAGGTGCTCCCCCCAACCACCAATACCGCACTCGGGCACCTTCCCCAACAACCATGGGCAAGGCATTTCTACAAGCTTTTCTTAAGGACCATGGACAGGACCCTGCGTGTAAATAGGCAGCTGCTGTTCTAGTTACGACGAGTGATTATTTGATGTCATTATTTCTTGGTTTTCTATTTCATAGAATTGTTATAAGTCAAATAAATAGCATGAAAGTCATTTTAAAAATAAGAAATGTTTTATAAAGCCTAGCACTCTCATAGTTTCCTTTCAATTCTCTCCACTCTCCTGAGAGTTAAGAACAGTTCACGCCATGGACTAGTAGAGGGAGCTGAGCTCTTTCTCAGAGAATATATCAGCAAGGACAGATTTTGAGCCTGCTTGCTTTGGACAGGATTTCTGAACACAAGATCTTAAATCCTGGCATATACTAAGGAAGTGAGGAAGAGTTAAAATGACACAACTGCAGCAAGAGTTCTGAAATGCCTTCCAAAGAGGTTAAAGCTTTGGATCAGGAAAGAAAGTTAATGACAGTGTGATGATGCAGTGGGGCGTGATCACCTAGGGCGGTGAAAAATGTAGCATCCCTCAGCCTGCTCTTGGGGTTCTCTTACATGTGGCATAAGAGGCCATTACAGTGTGCCACCTCTATTAGGTGTTCTTTGTGTACATAGAGTCTGAAAACTTTGGAGTGCACTTAGTGAGGGTAGCGGTTAAAGTCTCAAGACTTAAATTCTACCTATCTGTGGGCTCACCACTTCCCTGCTACAGATGTGACCCTCCTTCTGAGTGCTGACCTTATTCCTCTCCCGTCTTGTTGTTTGTACTTACCTTGAAAGTTTGTTTCGGTGATGGGTTGAGCAGACACGGAGTAGTAAATTCCAGACGTAGAGGCTGATGGTAGGACATTTGTGGGTTGAACCTCCTTTAGCACCATCACCAGTTCTGTTTGAGAGGCAGAGGACCTACCTCCTGTGTACGACACAGAGCCATAGGATTGCAGGCAGGGGCCAAATTCTCCAGAGAGTAGGGGCCCCAGTGTGCCTTGATTATAGTAATATACCTGGCTGCCTTCCTGGTAAGGAAGTGACAGGCTTTGTCCCTGATTTGGAATCTGAGATGGTGTTCCCTGAACAAGGCTGGCAGACAGTGATGGATACAGAGGGACCATGGTATTGGTGTCTGAAGTTTTATCATATTGGGCTGTCATGGGCATGGAAGAAACAGCTGTGTCCTGGTCAATGACAGTGACAGTGAAGTCCCCGAGGGAAGATGACTTCTTTTCAGTGCTTCCTGTGATCTCCCATTCAAAAATACCTGGATAGGAAGCAGCTGATGTGGAGATCTGGCTCTGGCCAGAAACTCCAGACAACATAGTCGTGCTAGAGTGTTGGTAAAGGTAAGCACTACTCATGAGTGGTTGGAAAGAGGTGCCAGAGGCTGATGGCAGTAGCCATGCCGAGCTGATGGCTGGTGCAGAGACTCTGGAGAAGTTGCAGACACTTCCTGTTAGGGAAGCCGCATTGCTCACCACGGGAAGGGAGAGCTGCAGAGAGTTTGGAGTTCCGAGCATAGGTGGATTTTGGAAGTTTTCTGTAGGAAACAAGAGAGTGATGACAAATCATTGAGATTGATAAATTCTCACTATATTTGAGGAACAACATTATCTTAAGGTTGCAGTCAGGAAGCCTCTAATACTAATGCTCACTGAGATACCAAATATCAAACTGTTTATGATGGTTGTAAGTGCTGGAGCAGTTTGGTACTATTCCATATTAGCTACCTGTGCTCCCAACTTGGGCACAAATGTGCAGAAGACCCAAGTAGTCTGGTTCATAGATTGTTCTCTAGGCTAGAAGCAACCCTCCCCTGTTTTATATTCCCCTTGAGCCTGCATCATTGTTGACCTATATATTGTTTCCTAGAATTGAAGCTTTTTAGAACTGGGTAGTCGTTAGAGTACTTCTGTTTTAACATGCTCATTTTATGAGTGAGGAAATGGAGGCTCAGAGAGGTCAGATGTCTTGTTCAAGTTCTCCTGTTATGTTTGTAGCATTACCAGGTCATAATACCTAGATATCCTGACTTCCCTGCCAGACTCTTTGCCCTGAGCATTACACTGTCAGAACCTGGGAGTGGCAGAACTTTGAATATAGGCTTTTTTTTTTTCTGTCCATTTGAAAACAGTACAGCTCTTGCCATTGTAATCATCAGTATCTCATTTCGCTTGTGCAGTTTATATGACATTTCCTAGAGTTCACCTATCACCCAGCCCAGTTGGTAAACCCTCTTCAAGCCTGATTTCTCACTCAAAGTCAAAAGGACTACCTGATAGGTAATTTCTCAAAAAATGATTTTTGAAAGAAAAAAGTTATTTAAACTCTTTGAGTTTGTTTTCTCATCTATAAAGTGGTTATAATAATAATAACAACAACAACAGTAACAGCAACAGCAACAAAAATTCATGAATGAATAAAAGTGATATATTATGTATGATTTATATGGAGGAAGATAATAAGTTCTGAAAAGACCAAAATAACATACTAATCATGAAAACATGTCACAGAACTAAAAATAAACGTATAGATATTAATGAAAACTAGCAAGCATCAAAACATAATAAATTTGCTAATAATGACGTTTAGTATTATGAAGTTGAACATTACTATTCTATTTAGTGAAAACTATTAAGCCAAAGCAGCCTACAAGAAGGTGATTTTGAATGAACTTCTAACAAGTACATACAGGGAAAAATATATTAGTGAAAATTGCATAGAAAGCAGCAAAGTGAAGTAAGTGTGAATGTATAGGAAGCCACAATATATGTAGACAAATATTTAAATAAAAATGGGTACAAAGCAGAGAGCAAAATAACAAATGTCAAGGAATTCCATCATCATGCTCATTCATATTTATCACTTGCCCGGCAAGTAACAGACATTCATCCTAATAAAAATGGATATTTCAATTTAATATAGCCACATAACTAGCAGAAAAGAACACTTAACAAGTACTCGAAGGCTTTTATGTTTATCCAAGAAATCTAGGTTTTTATGTTTGTCCAAGAAATCTTCAACATCCTGGAAAACGTTATAGCCAAAGCCTAAAAAGTAATCATCAATGCTAGAATCCAAGTTTTTTTAAAAATCTTTAATACAAGCCCCCAAACCTCCATAAAATTGTTTTAGATAAATGTGGAATTAGAGATCTGGGGCTTGACTTTTTTTTTAGACCAAGTCTAAAAACAGTCACTGTTTGCGAGTAAGCACTCCATTTAATAAATGTAAAAATGAACAGCAGCTTTTAACTGGGAATTTGTCCTTCTGATGTGAGTTTGGAGACATCACTTTTTTAAACTAAATTTTATTTTTAAAAGGTAAAACACCTACATAGTTTAAAAATCAGAATGAAATTTAAGAAAGCATACACTAAAAACTTTTCCCTCCACCTCTCCCTGCATAACCATTTTATCAGTTTCTTGTTTATATGAATCATCGTTTCTAAAACATATTCTAAAATACTTATAGTGAAAACTGTCAAGTGCCATCTGTGTTCAAAGGGGTAATTAAAAAAAAAACTGTGTGATTATTCTGATAAGCTACTTTTTCTAGTGATACCTTATTCTAACCTTAGTTTTCTTCCTAGTCCATTAATCTAAGCATTTGCTGAAAACAACTTCATTTCCCCCTGCTCTGAGTAAACTTCACTCTACGCTTTCTGCTTTAATTTAAAAATCTTTGGTCCTCTTCAACATTCCACCCTAACTACCTCTTTTTCTCTTGAGAACTCTTCTATGCTCTCCATCTCCTTCATTCTTACATTTTTTCCTCCCTCTTGGCTCCTGTTGGCTTGTGCTTGGTGAAAAACACTTTAAACGTCAGAGGCTGGAATACTTGCCTCCTTATAGCCCAGTTCTCTCAATTCTCTCTCCCTATTTTCTCTTTTTACCTAGTTTAGATAGAAAACTCCCTAAAGTGTGTATGTTACATTTTGAACAGCACACATTTGAAATAATAAAGTTGAAATATTAGTAGAGGAAGACCGTTAGAGATGAAACATCCTTCCTCAGCATATATTGCTAGTTTCCTACACGGCTTAGGTCTTCTCTCTATTTCTGTTGAAACGCTCTCAAGAAGTCTTTGATTTCACTTTCTATGGAAGTATCATTTAAAATTCAATATTAGAAAAATGGAGGTATCATCGACATCAACCAATCTAATATCCTAATGTAACAGACGAAGAAACAGATTCTGAGATTCAATGACTTGTACAAAGCTACGCAGCTAGTAAATGTCAAATCCAAACTGAAATTACGTCTCTAGATTTCTAGTTCAATATTTCCACCACCCCCCATTATTCCATACTATTTTCACTCTACTATTAAATTCAGTAAAAAAAAAAAAAAATCTGATAAAAGAAACTTTTAAAAGTTTCTTTCCTTACCTGACATGGTCAGAGAAGAGGAAACATCAATTGTAGCGACAAGGGTTGAAGAGACGATACTCGACGATGTCTGAGTGGCTGAAGCCAAAGAGAGCATGTGTCCAGTATGAAAGTCACTGGTCACTGGTCACTTGCGATGATCCGAATTTATTTACAGACAACTCCATGGAAACCCCAAGATTCTACCAGATGGTAGGTTTGGTGGGAGAATGAGGTCACAGAGCAGGCAGTTTAAAGGTGTGAGATAGCCAATAGGGGGTCAGATCCCCAGCAAGAAGATGGGATTGGGTGGATGGAGTAGTAGGAGAGCTACTACTCTCCTCAGTAGAGCACTGAGGAGGTGAAATCTTACAAAATTGGTTTTCCCACTTTTTCCAGGCTCTTAGGCTAGGAAAACCATCTCAAAGTTTCTTTTTGATGTTCATGAATATAATTAATTGTTATTATATATTTATAATTATACATTATATAATATAGTTAATATCCTTAGGAAGGAAAAAAAAAGGAACAGCTTAGGTAGAGCACTAATAGTTCGAAACCATATCAGTCTATCTGACTAGTGAATTTACTGCAGCTTTTAAAGGAACAAAGGAGGGGATTAAAAGCTTTTTTTGGAACTTGGTTGACCGGTACGGTGAAGTTTGTTGATTGCATCTTATGGGGAATAATGTGGCCCCAGGCTCTTCTCTGTACCTTCTTGGATCCCACCACCCTTTAGCTGGGTTAGGCTTGGCCTCATTGGACTCTCCTCTCTCTTCTGCCTTCCTTTTATTCCCCTTCATCCCAGCCTTGTTTCTGAGACAAGCCTTGATCTGGCATTCTTACATTCATGGATGTTACTTCATGTTAACTTCCAGAAGAAGGAGTCTTCTTTGAAAGCTTGATGCTTCACAAAATGTATTCTCCCCATGAGAAGTAGACATGAAAGAGCTAGAAGAAACAGCTGACTGCAGATCTTCTGTCTTCTGGCTTTTGGTCACAGTTCTTTTTTTACCTCTGGCTTCTGGGGCCAGGCAGGCATCCTCCCATCCCACTCTTTTGTACGTGAGAGGCATTTGGGATAGTTTCCCCATCCTTCCATATAAATGTATTCAGAGTGACAGTTAGTGCAGCCTCCCCCCCACCCCTTACAAACAGCCGCCATAGAATCTTAGGCCTCTAGGATTCTCTATCTGCCATACTTGGGTGCAAAGCCAGGCAAAATGAAGAGGAGAATAGAGAAAGAAGAGGACATTAGTGGAGACTAGGGGACAGTCAAGGTGAATGAGTACAGGAAAAAAGTATTCACATGGGTTTATTTCTGTAAAAAACAAGTTTGCACACTTTGCCTCATTTTGTAAATGTTAAACTATTTTTGTACTAACAGAGCTTAGACAAACCAATATTGTTTTTTAATTTAGATAGTCTGGCAACTGCCATGAATTCTGTGTACAAAAAGGAATACTCTTAAATGTCATTTTCTCACTTTGTTTTGTGTCATATTATCTCATTTATGCCATTCCTTGGTATGTTTGTAGAATATAAATTGCTTTTAAATGCTCTGGTTTCATCTATGTTTTTTTTTCCTTGTCAATGTATTTTTTTTTACCTTGATTATTTATTCCTTTAACCTCACCAACATTCCCACATTGTCAATGTATTTTTTTAATTCTTTTTATTGTGGTAACAAACACAACACAAAATTTCCTGTTTTAACTACTTTCAAGTATACAATTCAGTGGTATTTAATTACATTCACAATGTTGTATTACCATCATAACAATCCATTATTAAAACTTTTCTATCACCCTGTACAGAAACTCTGTACCCATTAAACATAACTCCACATTACTTGCTCCCTTACGCCCGGGAACCTGTAATTTACCTTCTGTCTCTATAAATCTGCATATTCTAGTTATTTCATATAAGTGAAATCATACAATATCTGTCCTTGTTTTTGGTTTATTTCACTCAATATGATGTTTTCAATCATTCTTCCCTGTTGTCATATGTCCTTCATTCCTTTGTACAGCAAAATTATATGTGATCATATTTATATACCACATTTTGTTTACACATTCATCTGTTGGATGGGCACTTGAGTTGCTCCCAACTTTTGGCTATATGTGAATAATGCTACTATGAACTTTCGTGTGCAAATATCTGCTTGAGTCCCTACCTTTAATTCTTTGGGGTATATGCCTAGAAGTTAGAGTTGGCTTGTCAGATCACAGGGTAATTCTATGTTTAACTTTTTGAGGAACTGCCAAACTTTTTCACAGTGGCTGTATCATTTTTCATTCCCATAATATACAAGGGTTCTTATTTCTCTGAAACCTTGCTGACACCTGTTATTCTCTCCCCTTAAAAAAAACACACAAAACATTCTAGTGGGTCAGAAGTGGTGTATCATTGTGGTTTTGATTTGCATTTCCCTAATGGCTAATGTTGAGCATCTTTTCACGTGCTTTATGGCCATTTGTAAATCTTCATTGGAGAAATGTCTGTTCAATTCTTTTGCCCATTTTTTAATGAGGTTATTTGTCTTTTTTTGTTGTTGAGTTAGAGTAGTTTGTTATAGTGTTGGATATTAAAACCTTATCAGATATATGGTTTCCAAACATTTTCTCCCATTCTGCAGCGTGAATTTTCATTTTCTTGGTAATGCCTTGTAATGCACAAACATATTAAAATTTAAAGTCCCATTTATCTCATTTTTCTTTTGTTGCTCTTCCTTTTGGTGTAAAGCCTATGAATCCATTGCTAAAGATATTTCTCATGTTTTCTTCTAAGAGTTTTATAGTTTTAGCTCTTATTTTAGGTTCTTGATACTTTTTTTTTTTTTTTAGGAGGTAGCAGGGATTGAACCCGGGACCTTGTACATGGGAAGCAGGAGCTCAAGCACTGAGCTATATCCGCTCCCCATTGTTGATACATTTTGATTTAATTTTTTTCTATGGTATGAGGTAGGAGTCCACTTTCATTCTTTTACATGTGAATGTCAAGTTTTCTCAGAACCATTTGTTGAGGAGACTATTCTTTTCCCATTGAATGGACTTGGCCCACTTGTCAAAAATCAGTTGGGAAGCCGATATGGCTCAAGTGGTTGGGCTCCTGTTTTCCATATGGGAGGCCCCGGGGTTCAATTCCCAGGGCCTCCTGGTGAAGGCAAGCGGGCCCACGCAGCACGGTGATCTGGCGCAGCAAGATGACGCAACAAAGGGAGACAAGCAGACATAGAAAAATGCACAGCAAATGGACACAGCAAGCACAAGCAGCAAGGGGGGGGATAAATAAATAAAAAATAAATCTTAAAAAAAATATCAATTGGCCACAGAAGTGAGGGTTTATTTAACTCTCACTTCCATTCCATTAGTCTATATGTCTGAATTTGTTCTAGCACTACAATGTTTTGATTATTGTAGCTTTGTAATGAGTTTTGAAATTGGGGTGTGTTAGTCCACCAACTTTGTTCTTCTTTTTCAAGATGGTTTTGGCTACTTGGTGCCCCTTTCCCTTCCATGTGAATTTGATGATTGGCTTTTCCATTTCTGCAAAGAAGGTGGAATTATGATTGGGATTGTATTGAATCTATAAATCACTTTGGGTATTATTGTCATCTTAACCATATTAATTATTCCAATTCATGAACACAGGATGTCTTGCTATTTATTTAGGTCTTTAATTTCTTTCAACAATAATTTATATTTTATATGTACAAGTCCTTTACATCTGTGATTAAATTGATTCCTAGATATTCTATTCTTATTGTTGCTATTGTGAATAGAATTGTTTTCTTGATTTCTTTTTTGGATTGTTCATTTGTGGTGTATAGAAATACCACTCTTTTTGTGTGTTGATCTTGTATGCCACCACTTTACTGAATTCATCTATTAGACTTAGTACTTTCTTACAGATTCTTTGGATTTTATATATATATAAGATTATGTCATCTGTTAATAGGGATAATTTTACTTTTTCCCTTCCATTTTGGATGACTTTTATTTCTTTTTCTTGCCTAACTGCTCTGGCTAGAATTTCCGGTACAATGTTGAATAGCAGTAGTGAAGCATCTTTGTCTTCTTCCTGTTCTTAGGGGGAAATCTTTCAGTCTTTCACCATTAAATATGCTGTTAGATGTGGTTATCAATGTATTTTTTTTTTTAGACATCCAACATTGTAAGACATATTGCATGTGTTTTCCCTGATGATTGTTTATTTTGAAACATCTTGAAAATTACTTGACATGATAGATTTTGTGGAAAAGCTTTAAAAGGGATCTGGAAAAAAATAATTTTGTTGAGTTATACTATGCACCAAAGTATAAGGAACAATTGTCTGCAGTCAGCCCTATTTGGCCTGAATTACCTTTATTTTTGTACCCCTGATTAGTGTTTGCCTCACGAACTTTTCTTGTGACTGTCATAAAGTAAGTTAGGGCTGGGTTACTAAAGATTTATATGTGGAGTTGGGGAAGGAAATCTACGGATCCAATCATTTTCTTTATGGTAAGCATTTAGGAGTACCTAGATCTCTCTAGGAACTTTCCTAGAACCAATGCGCAGATGACGTTCATACAACATGGTAAGAGCCCACAAGAAGATAAGCTCATGGATGGGACCTGAAAAGACAAAAATTGTATTTATAGACCTATTTTTCCTATCTCTTCTGATAATGCTGCTGGATGACGAGTTGTTTCAGTAATGGGAAATAACTTCCCTTATATGGGAAGAAATTTTGAAAAGTGTTGCCTTGAGCTCAGTTTCACACCTCTGATGGCTTGCTTCCATGAGACTAATATGTAACATGAGATTAACAATATATGCTAAATATCTGCAAGGCATACCTATCTCTTTTTTTTTTCTATTCTTCCATAGAAATAAATCAACAGAAATCAATAACTACCACGGTTAGGATTGGTGGTGAAGATTAGGAGGAAGGATAGGACAAATTCTGGAAGCAATAAAATCTTTACATATTCAAATATTAAGTTTCAACACTCAGTTCTTGTATTAGTCTGCCAAAGGGGTACTGATGCAAAGTATGAGAAACCTGTTGGCTTTCATAGAGGGTATTTGGGGTAAAAGCTTACAGTTACAAGGCCCTAAAGAGTCCGACTCAAGGTTGTTTCTCACCAAAGTCAATTGCCACGTGTTGAAGCAAGATGGTTGCTGATCTCTTTCTAGTCTCTCAGGACTTCCTATATCAGTCCCTGGCATAGGGCTCATTTCTTTCCAGGCCTTCTCAGCTGCTCAGCTGCTCTGTTCTCTTCAACTGCAAACTATCAGGTGAATGGCTCATCTCTCCCCGGGGCTCCAGGATCAAAAATGACAGAGATCTCTCCTCTTCCATGTGTCTGCTTGAGTGAGTGTCCATTTATATCAGCCCACCAAGGGGGTGGGGACTCAACCTAAGTTACACCTTACTGTCATGGTCGAATCAAAGCCCTAATCTTAACAGGTAATTTCATCAAGGGCCCCTCAACTGAATCCAATATTATCAAAGGGTATCACACCCAGAATAGATCAGTTTACAAACATAACCTTTCTCTCTTTGGGATTCATAAATAATCTCAAACTGCCACAGTTCCATTTAGGCAAACCCTTAATATAGTTAGGACTCTTCTGCTTCCCAGCCTCTAACTATTTTACCCTCCATAGTTCCAGACACTTAATTCTAGTTTACAGACTCAGCATCATTTTAACTTCTTAAAAAATCTTAAATGTAGGAGTAAGAACCTAAAGAACTTTAGTCCAATACTTTGAAACTCAGCATCAAGTCCTACCCTGACCTAAAGCTGCAGTTCTAATAGTTAGGGTACTTTCTTGTCCCTGAGACCCAGTCCCTGCATTTTGTACCCATTGGGATACTGGGACTTGTCTTGGTGTAACATATCCAGTCCATTTACCCCTAAGGCTCTTCATTGCTCTCTCAATGTAATTTTTTGCTTTTATTAGAGTGGAGTCCCTCAAACCTCCTACATGGTACTTAGGGCCCTGGGGCCAGACACCAGTAGATTTTGTTGGTGTCAGCTATTTAGTTGTTTGGTGCTCTAAATATTTCTTGCCCTATATTTTCCATTTCAGCATATTACATACTTGTCAAGGAGTTCTTTTACTTCAAGTTGGACCCACTCCCTTCCAAAGGTCTACTCTTTACCAGTTTCCATACTTTCTGGAAACCGTGTTCTGCCTAGGTCTGGACTTTCTTGTGTCTACTATAACTGAGTTTGTTCCTACCCTCAGCCTGTGTCTTTTAGCAAATTGGAAGATCAATGTAGTTTTTCTAATTTCTGATAGATTTATATCATATTTTGTATTTGTCATATCTATAGACATTTGTACCACTTGCACTTCTGTGGCCACTGTACACCTATTGGATATTTATTCTGTAAATTCTGAAACAGTACTTAAGATTTAGCACAAAATTTGAATGTGCTTAATTGTAAATTTGCAAACTAAGCGATGCTAACATGTTTTTTCTTTTCACAACTAGCAATTTACTAATATTGACCCATTCTTAATTATGTGGAAATTTTCAGAATTGTAAATGCATGTGGATTTAAAGCTAATGACTTTTTTCCCCATTCATTCATTCAATAACTAATCTTTATGAGCCTTAGTTTACTCACCTCTAAAATGGTAGTGAAAATTACTGACAGTATATATAAGGTATTTAAAAAAATTAGGAACTAAAAATGAAGAATTAAAAACACATTGGATATCATAATAACCTACAATTTAATCTGGAATTTAGTACTTTCTTATGTCTTCAGACCTACTGTGGGAAATGTTACCCTTTGCTGTTCCACTTGTAGCAGAATTCAGTTTTTCCAACAAGAACAGATGCCTGTGCCTGATAGGGTATGGAAATCATGGATTTGAGCTCCACTCATCTATTTTTTGGCATTTGCTAAAATGTGAATACATGCCCTCAACTGCTAGCATGATACCTGGCACTTGCAGGAACCTAATAAAAGTTTGACTGTGGTTGGGGCAGTTGGTCGATACAATCTATTTTGGATGGTAATTAGACAATATCTTTCAAACTTTTAAGTTTGTATATTCTTCATTTCAGCAATTCTATGTCTAGGAATTAAAATATAGCTGAATATATGGATAAGGATGTTCACATTGCAGCATTATTCGGCACAGAAGAAAAAAAAAAACTGAAAACAAAAGCCCATCAATACCAGACTGGTTAAATTATGGTATTTTTAAATTATGGTATTTATTATCAATGAAATGCTTATGCATCCATGAAAAAGAATAGAATGGAGGTACTTATGAATTGACTGGGAAAATCGATGTCCAAGTTACATTGTAGAATATGTACAGTAAGCTGCTATTTGGATAAAAATAGTGAATGCATACACGTTAAAATGTTTATATACAATAAATGTAAATTTAAGGACGTGGAAAATATCTGGAAGAACACAAAAGGAACTTGGGAGAGTGGGACTTAACTTTTCACTCCATTTCCTGTACTATTTGAATTCCCAAAAACATACACAAACTCATCGACCAATTCCAGCCGCCGCCGGATAAAGAAGGAACTGCGGCCACCCAGGTCCTGTTTACCAATCAAGCTTCCCAGTAAGCCGACAAGTGACGCCATCGCGCCGTACGAGGGCGCACGCGCAGAAGATGGGAGCCTGCGTGGATTGGTGCCCAGGCGCTTCCGGTGTGAGCTTGTTCTCTCTCGGAAGTCGGAGGCTTGGCTGCTGTGGCGTTGTTGGCGTCGGGGGCCAGGTTTCTTGGGGCCCACATGAGCCACTGGCGTCATGCCCACCACGGCTGGGGCCAGGAACCTGCCTCTTCTGGAGGTTTCTCAGCCCAAAAGAAGGGCAGAAACCACATCCCGGAAAGGTAACCTGCCTTGACGCTGGGCTTGGCCCTCCCAGCTCGCAGCTTCTGGGCCTGGGCTTCATCTCTTGTGGTCTCCGCCTCTCCCTCTCACCGCCGCGCGCTTTCCGGGGCCGTGCTTTGCTCAGAGGCATTGACCCTCTCACTTTTCCACCCACAGTAGATGAAAGGGACAGTGTCTGTGATGTTCCGTGATTTCTCCCAACCTTTTAAAAGTGAGGCTCTGGCCATTGCTCCTTGGGTAAAATTCGGACGAACTGCTTTAAGATGGGAACGTTAGTGTTGGAGACGCTTTAATTAGATTGATCCTCCCATAATTCCTCAGGTTATTTTGGCACAGGAAGTGGGAGTAATAAAAACGAAGTTTGAGTGAAATAACCAAACAGTGCCGCCCCCAGATCTTCCAGCTAAAATCTGGATTATTCCCAGGAATCGAAGGGTGCCCGGTTGTTTCCCAAGAAGTCGTCTTTATTTGAGAGCTTTGCGACTTTGTTCATATGTGCAGTGAACTCCTTGCACTCCTCAGACCTTTCTCTCCATCTCATACCTAAGTCCCCTTCGTTTTATCTCCTGAGTATCTTTTGAATCTGTCAACTTTTCTTATTGAACTCATCAGCAACCTAGAACAGGTCTTGTGTGACCTATTGCTTTTGGGTCCTTATAGTGTCCAGATGTCCTCTCTTGTTACTTGCCAATCCATTCTTCACACAGGAGCCCAAGAAATCTTTTTAATAGGTAAATCGGAGCATTGCTCATAAACAGCCTACCACTGTTTTAAGAATAAAAACGAACTCCTCACTGTGGCCTGGACTATAAGCCATCATCTAGGATCCTCTCTACTTCTCCAGCCCCATCTTATACCACTTTTGCCCTCTCTTTCTTTGCTTCAGATACACTGACCAGGGTTTTTGCACATGCTGTTCTTTCTTCTTGAAGTGCTCTTCATACTTCACACCCTATTTTTGCCTGATCAATTCTAATTCATCCTGCAGAAGCCAGTTTGAATTTTATGTTTTATTATTTATTACTTGCATTATTAGGTGAAGTTCACAATCCCTTGTCTATTGGAAGTTTCTTACTGATTCAGTGTGATGGCATCAGTTGTGTGAGGAATAAATATAAACTATGAGGTGAAAGAATTGAATGTAAACTATTCGAGTACTGGCACAGTAGTGTTCAGTACTGGGCTAGGTTTTATCAGGGATAAAGAAGTTCTGGCCTTCTGGTTCTGTGTATGCCTAATTTGTGGATACCTTTGCACTATTTTGTTGCCTTATATCTGTTTTGTTTTGTTTTGTTTTTGAGATACCGGGGTCAGGGATTGAACCTGGGACCTTGAATGTGGAAAGCTGGTGCTCAACCACTGAGCCACATTGGCTCCCCTGCGTTGGTTGTTTGCTTTTGTTTTTATGAGGCACCGGGGATTGAACTCTGGATCTCCCATGTGGGGAGCTCAATTGCTTGAGCCCCATCTGCTCCTTTGTATCTGTTTTTTGTTTTTGTTTTAAAGATTTATTTAAATAAATAGCTCCTCATGTGTTCATCGTTTGCACTCACTGTGTGATCACTGTGGCTGCTCATTGTGCATTTTCTGTGTCTGCTTGCCTTCTTTAGGCAGCACCGGAAACCGAACCCAGGGCCTCCCATGCGGGAGGCAGGCACCCAGCCTTTTGAACGACATTCCTTCCCTGGTTGTTGAGTCAGCTTGGCTCATTGTGTCAGCTTGACTCGTTGAGTCAGCTTGTCTGCTCATCTTCTTTAGGAGGCACTGGGAACTGAATCTGGGACCTCCCATGTGGAAGGCAGGCACCCAACTGCTTGAGCCACATCCACTCCTGTATCTGTTTTTAAGATAAGGAAACAGGAAGAAGGGAGGGGTAGGTTATTTTGCAGCAATATGCAAAGCAGGGAGAAAAGGGGCCATACTGTATGGGCTATGATTCCCATTTTCAAGGAGCCGTCATTCTGTGCAGAGAAGCATACAATATAGCTAACATCAAATATACCTATTAGGTGGAAAGACTATCTCCCAATTGGACAACGGATGCCTGGGACTCGTTTCATTGCTTTCAAAGTTCCTTTGAAAAAGGTAAGCACAGTTAATTCAGTATTCTTTCAGAAATCTGAGTTCACCATGTCAAACAGTGGTTCTCAACCCTTTCACACTCTGTTTCCCCTTTTTATAGCAAATACTTTGTATTGTCCCCTTTATGTTCCTGACAATTAATAGAAATTTGTAACCTACTTCCATTCAAAAACTTAAAAATTCAATGTACCCCTGTAACTATATTGTAAAGAATAAGTAAAGTAAAAGTAATTTATAATAAGGTAGTAAGTATTTCAATATGTAAATGTTCAGGCATGATTCCACCAGAAGACATAAGGCAATAGTCAGTTGTTTGCACCATGAATGCAAGCACTACAATTTAGATGGATTATATTGCTTTAGCGGCAAGGTTTCTCATAACTGTGAGCAACTTTTAGTAGACTTACAAACAGAACAAAGTACAGTCTTCACTTGGTTGACAAGATGATTACTATTCTGGAAAATTCAATGTACATTAAAACTGCAGAAAATATCTTGTGCTTATTTATGAAATGGAGTTAGATTCTAAGGCTTAGTTGATTATTGTTTTTTCACCTATAAGAGTGTTAGACAGGAAAATTAAAGGTCATTCAGAATATGGGACACATTTTTGTTTTGCAGGACTAGTCTAGATTTGGAAGGACATCTAGCATTTACAATCCCACTCAACTAAATGCCAGTAACACCCTTTCTTTCCTATTTTCATAAGGGAAAAAAAAAAAGCCCTGTATCAGCAAGCCAGGATTTTGGCACGGTACCTTTGAAAATATTTTAAAAAGTGAGAAGGAGAACTGAAGACAAGTATTGTCTTTTAGATTCCACGTCTCATTAAATTCACCCAGTATAGCTTAGAGTACTGTCAGGAAAAGCCCGTCATGAATGTATTGAGAACTTATTTGTGACTATTAGGTCAGGGTTCTTTTTCACCTGCTATGGCATACCTTCTGCATCTCTGGACTGAAAAATTAGTCATTTCATTAAGATAAACACATGGTTCTTCTTCCCATCCACACACACCAACACCAAGCATAGTGTTTGACATATAGTACTTAAGTTTTTGTTACATGAATGAACTGTTTCCCCATCCACATTTGCAGTTCTTGGGCATTGTCTCTATAGTCATCCTCCTCTCTGTGTGGTTGTCCTAATTCCTCAAGTCCCTGTTCTGTGGTCTCTAAAAGGGGATTCCTGGGCTTTTAGAAGGATTCCTGCCCAGCCTTTTGCCTGAAAGTACATCAGCAAGAGGAGAGAAACCAGGATAAGACCTTCCTCAGTTCGTCCACAAAGCCACAAGTCTTTCCTGTATAGTGTCATTATTAAAGGCCTCTTTTAGCTCTCTAGACTCAAGTTCTTTAATCCAGCATCAGGATTGTTTAAGGTACTATAACTACGATTGTGTAGATGTATAGCTGCCCCCAGAATAGTCCCTGTTCATGCAGTAGAGTTAGGTATATAAGATTATTTATTGTTCAGGTAGATGACGATGATAGTTGATTCATCAACACCAAGTCCTTGCAAGAAACTAACTGGAGAAATTGTGTATCGTGTAATTAATTTATCCTGCTGTACTTTTCTTCCAGTATTAGTTGGAAGACTCAATATTATAAATCTGTCAAATCTTCCAAAGTTAATTTATAAATTTAACATTATCTCAACAACAGGACTTTTCTGCGTTGGCTGATTCTACAACTCATATAGAAAAATATGCATAATTATCTAGGAAAATTCTGAAAAAGAAAAATGTTAAGAGGGAGTCTAGCCATCTCAGATATTAAACCATATTAAATTGTGTTGTTGCACTTGACTAGCCAAATAGATCAATGGAACAGAATGCAAAGTAGAGAAATAAGCCAAATACATAAAATAAATTACTTTTAGCAATAAAAGTAATCTCTCATATATGTAGACATTCAAGAAGTATAAGCACGAAATATGGGCAGGCACTCCACCTGGAGCTGGGGGTACAGTGATGAACAAAATTGACATGTTCCTGGCCTTCAGTGAGTTTACAGTCTGGTTGGGAGACCAACCTGAAACAAATAAACACAGAAATCAACATATAGAATTGAGTTTATTTCCTTCCCTCTGATCTCTCTGGAAGAAAGGATTGTAAAAACACTTGTAAGTTCCAGAAGAGTGGAAACTTTTCTTTGCATCCCATTATAGTTAACATTACAGGGCTTGAATAAATGGATAATATACTATAAAATTTTAAGTACATTTGCTCTTTTTTCATTCTTTCTGACAGAGTTTTGAAAAGAATCTTGCCCCAGAAGAATGTTTTTCCCCATTGGATCTTCTTAACAAAATCCGAAAACAAAATGAAGAACTTGGACTGATTATTGATTTAACTTATACACAACGCTATTATAAACCAGAGGTAAATGAAACTCTTAATTGAAAAGAACTGGAAGGATAGCTAACTTTCTTGAAAGTGAACCTTTTTCATTCTGATGCTATAATAATTCATGCTAATTCAGTAAACTCAGTAGTTGTTGTATGCTAATGTGAAGCCTAGCTTTCTTTCATGGGTAACAGTTTAAAAGGGGTCCAAGTCGTTTCCTTAATTACATTTTTCTAATTGCTGTCTCAAAATGAGATTGAAGGAGCAGAGTAGGTGTAGCTCAGTGGTCGAGCACCTGCTTTGCATGTACAAGTTCCTGGGTTCAATCCCCAGTTCCTCCTAAAAAGAGATTGAAGACATATATTGAACTCCAGTGTAATATTTGGCAGTAGGCTCTCTCTGTGGTTAAATTCTATAAACTTCTATGTTCTATGTTTTGAAAGTGAAGTAAACAGTTGCTTGAGAGTGGGTAAACATAATGGTAAAGACAGTTCTCTAAGTTTTATGCCTTCTTATCCTAACATCTTTTGAGAGAATACAGAGACCCATATATTCTGTTGACCCCATGCATGCGACATATCTGTGGGAAAGAATTATCCTTCTTCAAACCAGTTTCTTTGGAAACAGTAACACCTAACATTGGTTAATACTTGTGTAGCAGTTTGCCATTTACAAAGCACTTTACCACACATGAACTAAGTTAATCCTCACAACACCCTGTGCTGATGGTGTGGCAATAGTACTGCTATCTCCTATTCAGATACTCTTCCTACTCTGTGTGAAGCTCACAGGATAGAACATTACAGTTAAGAAATATTTTTACAGATGATGAAACTGAGGTGGAGAAAAGGGAAAACAAACTTGAACCTCGTTCCTCTTGTTTTTAAACTATTATCGGATATTTTAAACATAAACAAAAATAGACATGATACTTGTGGGTGATCTTTTCATACCCATAAACTCATCATCCAGCTTATTTATCAACTGATGGCAATCTTATTACGTCTCTACTCCTACCTATTTCGCCCCATTCCATATTATTTTGAAGCAAATCCTAGATGTCACATAATTTCATCTCTACATTTTTTGTTGTGTATACTTAAAAGATAGGATTCTTATTCCTCTTTTATTCCTTAATAGGAATTCATTAATGTCATCTAACATCTGGCCAGGTGTTCAGATTTTCAATTGTCTCCTAAATGTCATAAGAAATTGTTTCTAAGAGTTTGAATTAGATGCAAATAATGTCCACATTTTGAAACTGGTTGTTAGATTTCTTAAATCTTATTTTTTAGTTTTTAGTTTTTATTGTGGTAATGTACATACTACCTAAAATTTCCCATTTTAACAACTTTCAAATACACAGTTGAGTATATTTAATCTATAGTCCCCCCTCCATGTTTCTTTCGCTTCTTTTTCTTGAATTTTAATCTTTGAAGAAACCAGGTAGTTTCCTATCAAAATTTTGATGATTGTATCCATATATGTCATTAACATAATTCTCAGTCCTTTTATTTCCTGTAAATTGGTAGTTGGATTTAGAAGTTTAATCAGATTTGTTTTTGTTTTGTTTTGTTTTTGCAAGACAGTTTCATAAATGTTCTTCCAGCAGGAGGCATAGAATGAGTGGTTATCTCTTTTTGTGACGTTGGCAGTCGTTGTTGATTAAATCTATTAATTCATTAGGGGCCACCAAAAATGATGAATTTTGTTATTCATTTTATATTTATTAGCTGGGAATAAGTCTAGAAGAGAATTATTATTTTCTTCTCTAACCAAATAATTCATCAATTCTTTGGTTACCTGGTTATACAGTTTGTATAGTTAACAGTTTTCAAAATAATGAGTTGGTTTACTAAAATCCTTCAGTGGTGACCAATTAAATTTTATTTTATTTTTTGTTGTTGTTGTATTTTATTTTGTACCATTATGATCTCATGGATTTAAAAATACTTGATGTTTCAAACCATTGCAGCTATTTTTCTTACTGAGGTGCAGATAGCCCTATCTTTGGCCAATGGGAGCATCTCAGTTTGCTCCCGAGTCCTTTTGGTAGGACTAATAATCTTTGATCACTTTTTTTGCTATTTGTATGGAAAAAACTGTTCCAGGCTCATCTTGTCCATTTCCTGCCCCAAACCT
>JAQZBX010032980.1:0-25601 GCA_029593785.1 Cabassous unicinctus | reverse complement strand
GTCCTCAGAACTACTATCTACTAGCTCATCCTGGTGCTCTTGCTCCTGCTCCAGGTGCTGCATTTGACCATGTAACTGCTCCATCTCCTGCAACTGGCTTGCTAGCTTGCTTGCTTCAGTGTTTCCTGTGTGGTATCCTGAAGCAAGGCCAGGAACACCCATCCTACACAAGCAGCAGAGCATGCAGTAAAGCAGCTGGTGTGTTATCTGGGATCTCCACAGGACTGACACACCAGCGAGACAGCCACTCTGCCACCCCATCCCACATACAAGTGGGCAGCCCCCCAGGGCCCATACTCCCTACCTTCTCCTCAGCAGGTGCAGTAGATGTGCAGGGTGACTCCTTGTCCTGCTGACTATGCCAATTGTTAACTGCATCCAAGAAAGGGACTCATGAGGGGGGCAAGTGAAAAAACACAAGAGGAGGAGAAGTATAATGGTTCATATCAGGCAGCAGCCATGCTCATTCAACTTTGGGCTGCCCTGTTGGTTTCTACTGTCTCATTCTTGGCATACTATAACATATTGATACAATGGTAAGCATAATATGTCAATCAGGTAATATAACATGTCAATTAGATTATATAACATAGTATGCTATTGTTCCTCATCTGTCCTTGACCCCAGGATTATTTAGAGAACAAATGCTACAAGCTAGGTTTATCAGGTACCTTTGGACACAGGCCCAAGGATGTGTGGAGATGGGGGCCACCTCATTGGTGCCAACAGTCAGCTGCATGCAGCTGGTTAGGGCCAGGGCCATCACCCAAACATGGCCATCCTCACACACCTATACCCCCATTGTTGTCCCTTATTATTGAAAAATATATCTTCTTGGAAGTCCTGCAAAATATTACAATATTACTCTTAACTATTGTCCATAAGTTACATTAGTTGTAATTCCCTGTGTAGCATCATATTCTTAGCACTTTGTAAAAGAAGAGCATTTTTATATTTATACTATTAACCACAATCTTCATCTACCACCAAAATCACTATGTTATACATTCCTAGATTATTCTCTAGTTTTTAAAAAATAACATTTACTTCCACAGAAAGTAATTATAGTTATTCTAGTGGGTGTGAAATGCAGATTTTTTTTAACTTTTAATGGAAAAATATTGATATTTAGAAAATGTTTTTTGTTGTTGTTGGTTGTTTGTTTGTTTTTTGCACTTCCATGTGCTCCTATTGTTTTATCCTTTGTGGTTCTGTTAATGGAATCTTTTATCTCTTGTGATTTGGAAAGTTAAACCACCCTTCTATATTTTAGTATATCCTACTTGGTCTTGATGTCTTATATTTTCATAGATGTCTGAATTATGTCTTTTCATTCAAATGTTTGTATCTCTATTTATGAAATATATGGTTTGTAATGATCTTTTCTCATAATGTCCTGGTCTGATTGTGATCTCAATGATATGCTGGTTTCATCAAAGAAACTGCAACATGTTCTCTGTTTTTCTCCTGTCCCAGAGAGTTTGTTGGGTTGTTTTTCTTCCTTAAATGGAATATTTCATCAGCCTGAGAGTCTCAGACTGTAGTTTTCTTTCTGGAATGTTTTTGGTGAGGTGTGGCAGGTTGTTTTGATTTTTTTTAAAAATAGTGGCTTCAATTTCTTTAACTAATAGGAATTTCCAATATTTTATGATTTTTGTGTATGTATCAGTTTTGCTAGCTGGTTTTCAGATTGGTGCCTTTTGATCTCTGTAATCCAGCTTTTCAGGCCTTAATATTTCATTCAAGTCTTCATGTCCTATTGGTGTCCAAAGGCTCTGATAGAATGTGTCTGTTTTGATTCCTAATTTGGTTAATTTTTCCCTCATAATCAGTTTTACCTAGTGGCTTATTACTTTTACTTATAGATTTAAAAACAGAATTATAATTTAGTTAATTTTTTCCCATGATATACTTATTTTCTATTTCATTCATTTTTTCTCTTCTTAGTATTGGCTTCTTTCTATGCTCTTTCATTTTGATTTTTTGTGTTTTTTAGTTATTAAGAAAGAAGCAGAGGTGATTTTCAATCTTCCTTCTTTTCTAAAATGTTCCTTTGAGGTTTGCCAAAAGAACTGCAACTGCAAATACAGTAGAAAGTAGTCTATTCTTTTATTTCTACTGCAACAATTTCTGAGAATTGGGCATCGCCAAGTGAAAGCAGCATTCCAAAGTGTTCAGGGGGGATTGAGAAGTTATAGTAAAACACAAAGAAAAACATGTAGGGGTGGCTGTTGTCAAGTGAGTTCTGGTCTTAGCAGCATATTGTAACATGGAGACAGAAGGAGACTTACCTAAAACTGATGAATCAGCTGCTGTGTGAGAACTTCCCTCCCCCTCACTGAGATGAGATTGCACTTAGAGGCAGGTGTCCACATGCCCTGGAAAAGGAGCCCAGTGGCTGAGGTAGATGCATCAGCCTATCCCACATGCAGATTATTTACCTGCAGAGATCAGGCAACACTTGGTCACCATACTGGATTTGATAATCCACAGGCAGCTTCTGAGCTTGGATGGCAGTTTAGTGCAGATCCTCAGAACAGGCTTTAAACCTGCTCTGGTAGTTTCTTGTGCACCACAAGCCTGGTTCACCACTGGAAATGTTATCTCTTGCCTTTGTCCCCAAATCCCCTAGCATACTTTAATCACTATATTCAAAGGCAGATATTCCAAAAGCTAGAAAAAGAAGCAAATGCAATAGAAAATAAGGATATCATAGAAACATATCCTGCAAAATTAAAGCTTATGAGAGAGCTTCAGACTTCTCTCCAATAAAGGGCTTTCTCACCTACTCTATCACTTGGTTAGAAGTTTTTAGTTCACTGTGACTACAAGTCAGATGACTGCAAAATTAAACAAACAGGGGTGAGGTTCCACAAAGGAAATTAATGTGTATGGAAAAATTAAGTTGATTCCATCTATTGGAGCTAAAGAAAAACAAAAAAGAAGAGTAATACTGGGATAAGGTGAGGGAGCTAACGATACACTTTTACACCAGGTAAAAACTATACTACATACAAAGTGTCTCTAAAGAAAACATGATAAACAGGCACAGCAATAGACCAGAAGATCCATGGAAAAGAATAAAAAGTCTGGAAATAATCCCAACTCTGTATGGAAATTTAGTATATGACAAACCTATCCCACATTTCTGGGAAAAATGGTGTGGCAGTTGGGCAGTTTGATGTAATTATGAATTCCAAAAATGTAATTGGATCATGCTTGTAAACTAATCTGTTAATCTGGGCATGATTAAGTTATGATTAGGGCATTGACTGGGCCACATCAGTAGGGATTTGAGCCCCACCCTTTGGTGGGTGGGGAATCACATATAAAAGGCAAGGCAAAGAACAGATTTGCAGCAGTTTTTGAGAATCAGTTTTGATGTTGGAAAGAAGGCCCCAGGGGAAGAGAAGTGAGCCTTTCACCTGATCATCTACAGCTGACCTTGTGGAGGAAACAGGAGCTAAGCCCAGAGAGAAACACAGCCCCAGGAAGAGAGGAACACAAGAAGCCTGAACCCTGGCAAACGTCAGCAGCTGTCTTGCTCTAACACGTGGCAATGGACTGTGGTGAGAGAAGAAATTTAATGCCTTATGGCCTAGTATCTGTGGACTTCTACCCCAAATAAATACCCTTTATAAAGACCAACCCATTTTTGGTATTTCACATTAGCACCCCTTTGGCTGACTAATACAAATGGTCTTTGAAATAAATAGTGTAGGGAAAACTAGATAGCAATTTTGAAAAAACAATAAAATCCAAGTTGATCAGAGATATAAATGTAAAACCCAAAACCATACAAGAACTAGAAGAAAATGTGATTTCCATGATAACCTAAGGATGACACCTTTCATAACTAACCTTTTAAAAATCTGATGCAGTCCAGCATGGAGGTGAGTGACAAAATGCTGACCTGAGGTACTGCAGGCTTTCCACTGCAGTGGGGGCCTAAGGAAAGGACAGCACCAAAGCTTCTCAAGGCTATAGAGGTAAAGAATAAAGCTAAGGGTAAGACACTACAATTCGTTACATTGTTCAGCATCCCAAAGGTGGGTTACATGGACTTTTAAGGACAAGGCATATATAAAAAATACAGAGATGTTTTACCATTTACAGATCACAGATACAGATGCTCCAATACACTTCCCTCTGTTTTGTTGTTTTAGGATACTTCTTATCCCTGATATCACAATTATTCCAGTCTTGTGAATACCAGCTTAGAAAGAAAGGTGTGGGGGCACTGCAACATAGTAAGTGAACAGAAAGACACATTGATCCATTATAAATTTTTTTAATCTATCAAAATATTTAAATACACAGTTTGGATAAACAATCAAGTGCTCAACCAAGTTTCTGATGTATAGTAAAATGTACTAGCTTTAAAATGTGCTTTCTTCAGCTTTCATATATATATATTTCTCATATATATAATTTTTTGCCTCTATCTTTCAAAATGGAACACTGGGTATTTTTAGCCTAAGTATTATGACATGTACATCCATTTTAATTACACATTTTAGGATGACACAAAAATCAGGGTATTTCAATTTCAATAAGTTCAAAATCATGTATTTATAAAATGAAAAGCCCTCATCAAAATACACTTTCCACTAGGAAAAATAAATAAGACAGACAAATGGATCTACACAAATTTTAAAAAATTAACCTGGGTAGGTTTCAGTGTGGTTCATGAATCTATATCAAACACATTTTCCCTTATTCTTCCAGAGATGTTCATCTTCCAAGTTGAATACATTTTACATAATTTAAATGGAGATTTTAGGATCTTCATATTTGTTTTTCATCCACATCACCTTTGGTTACGATCTAAGCACTTATATTTCTCTGACAGATTGTTGGGAATTTAGTCAGAAGCACCTGGAACAGTGGTGGTGGAAGAGTTCATGGTAAAACTTGCCATCACAGCTGTGGCTGTTCACACTGGGCAGTGGCATTGGTCAAATGCTCCATAGCCTTCTGATATTCACCTTGGGTGACTAACTTCTTCACTGAGCACTATTTCTTCAAGGAAGAATTTCTGAACAGCTTTGGCACCTTTCAGATCTGGTAACTTGGAAAGCCTGGCTCGCTGCTTGTCAAGTTTCTGTTTCTTTCTTGGCTCTCACAGTCTGTTTTTGAAATTGGGGCCACTCCATATCTTGTGGTTGAGGTAAATACCATATCCAGTGCAGAGTGCCCCATGTACACCAGCAATGAGGCTGCATTTCTGACCCACCATTTTCTCTCAGCTGCAGAGTATAATGTACAGTGACAGCCCATGAAGAAGCCATTGGCTGCCAAACCTCTGATTATAATTTTTTAAACAATATTATTATTATTATTATTATTTTCTGTACCTGACTGCTTTGGGGAGTCACCAAGTTGTGTGTCATCATGTCACATGAAAACAGGTTAAAAATGAAGATACATATGCAGTGTTCTCATAGAATGCACAAGAGGTGCCAAAATGGGTGATTTAGGAAGCTCTTTTTTCTATTTGTATCTATTTGCCTAGAAACTCAGATTGGTGAGGAAGTGGCAAGATGAGTTAAACAAAATTAGCAAGCAGGTAGTCATGATAGCTGTGTGACATGGCTTTCTATTCCTCTTTGAATATCTCCAAATATAATGTGAAATGAAAATAATTTATCTTTCATTCTCTTACAGACATCAAATTCAAAGCTATGTGGCTTCCTAACATTGAAACTGGCCACTGAAAATGTTTACTTCAGCTGAGGGATACAGATCTAGTGGGAAACACAGGATACAGCAGTCCTTGGATCTGAAACAGTCAGGATCCTGTTGATGACATTACATACATCACAAAGTTGCACTACACTTACCACCATTCATTCCCACAAGGTGACTTCACACCAAAGCAAAGCCCTACACAGCTTATACACTATTCCCCATTTCCACTGACCCCTGTCCCTGGTAACCTGCTCTCAACTTTGTGAATGTGATTAATCTTACTGCATTGTAAGATTGTGGGTGGCTGGCATAGGAATCTTTAGATTTTAAAAGAAGTTGACAAGGATATTATTGGTACATCTGAAAAAGTTTTAAATATATTCTGTATGCTTAAGACCCATGCAAATTTCTTGATCTAGATAGCCTTAATTAATTATTTGCATAAGTGAATATATTTATTTCTGGGAAATCTATAGAGAAGCAAAGTTTTCAAGGGACATAAAGTATTGAACCTTCCTTTGATCATTAGAAGATAGATGATTGATAGATAGATATAATAGAATGGTTGCATCTATCTATGAATGTCAAGCAAAATAAAGGCAAAGAGATCTACATCAAGACTTTTTATGATTAACCTGTCCAGTGTCAAGGACAATGTAATATTTTGAGCATTTGCATCAAGCACAGGGTAAGCAAAGCCCAGCCCATAGTGTCTCTTCCTGCAAGGATACACTTCTTGACTCCAGGGTCTACTGGCATCAGTTTTATTTGCCAACAATGTGTGAAGTCTTCCCCCAGGGAATATGCCCCATAGCCATCTTCTGTTTCTCTCTTGTTAGTATATAGAAGAGTTCTTCTTGGCACTGTGTGCCTCAGAAGGTGCAAGAGAATTATGTCTAAACTCAGCCCATCTCTGCATGCTGTAGCCTCCAATGTCCATTTATTTCATCAGCCCAGGTAGACACTTGAAATGAGCACACAGGATATTTACTCATGGGTTTCAATCACCTTCCTATCCTATAAGAAATTTCTTCTGATGGGCATTGCATATCTGATTTTAATGCATGCCTCAAATTCCCATGGTGATTCCCAAAGAGCAATGCCCCATATTGGCATGTTTAAAATTATAAGATATTAGATATGATTATAGCAATACAAAAACACTTGGAAGTCTGAAAAGCAGAAATCCTCATTACATATAGCTCTAAACAAGGGAAGTCTGCCCCACAGGGCCACACAGAGCAGCTAAGGAGAGGATAACCACAAGATGGAGCCCTCAGAGGCAGTTAAGTATAGTAGGCAAGTTAGGGCTAGCTAGGATTTAAGGGCTCTCTGTATTGGCTAATCTTAATAAATCTTTGGGCTCTAGGATATAGGGGCTGTACTCAGTTATTTGGTAGCTTGTCCTGAGGAGATTAGGGTGAGTGCATAGAGGTGTCATCGTATGAGAGCCTAAGACAGTTGTGGTGTGTGGCTTTAATTAGCTGCTCAAGAGGAGGAACTGACAGGCCTCTATCCAGGGCCTCAAAACTCAGTCGACAGTATTTCATAGAAACTATGTAACAAGTAACCCCTGATTCCTTACCTCAATTTTGACCTTGATTACTTGGCCTAAATAGGAGACATACAAAGAGTAGGTTATAAACTGATATAAATGGCATAGAAGATACTCTATTATGATAGTCAAAGTAAGAAACCAAGTTGAAACATGAGAAGTCCTGCAAGGCTGGCTTGTAGAAGGACTCCCCAGTTGTTTGGCATTAACCAGGAGTGAAAAAATCAGGTATGGCAGGGGCTTCTATTAATATTTTGGTTGAATTATGGGGTGTGCTAAAGGTATGGTTTATGCTTTCTTTGGTGATGATTTCATGGTGCAGGATTTTAGTTAGAGTGCCCTCTTGTCCAATGTTATTAATCCACATACAAGTATTAACATTACAAACACCTCTTTGATTCTCTAATACTTAATTGAGAGCCAATCTATTTTCAAAAGCCATTTATGCAAGGGTTATCTGTCCTTGATTAAGCAGACCTAGTATTTGTTAGCTTTTAGAAATATGAAATGCTAGAGTTGTAGAATCCCTAATTAAATGTTAGTGATTTGTAAGAGCTGGGTTAGAGCAATGGTCCCTGCAGCCACTTCAGCAAGTCTTAAATGGATTGCAAATACCAGTATTATAGGGATAACTGTGAGATCTGAATAATGTTTGGCTGGATTGGGGAAGAATAAGTAATATTTACATAAGTGGGAAGGCCAAAGAAGGCCAGAATACCTGTTTGTGACAGGGATAGTGGAAGAGCAAAGCAGTACAGATTAGCTCCCTTGCTTTTTGGGCCACAATTATGTTTGTAGGGCATTATCTTTAGATTGGAAAATTGTACCTCACCTTAGGTAACTGAGAATTATTAAAGAACAGGACTGAGGAAGACAGTGACTTCTGTTGGGCATAGAGTGAGGGTGTGGTATTGCCCATTAGGTCACTTATGTGTGCTACGTATGGAAGAAACATGAAAACAATCACCAGTGGCCATGAGGGGCAGGCAACACAGATACAGGGGAAGTGGCAGTTTGGAAGAGGTTTTAACCTCTGTGCCAGATATGAGCTGGATAAAAGTTTGGAAGTGGACAATTACAAATCCAGCAGTTATTGTTAGTCAATACATAAGAAACTAGTTTGGATAATGTATGTATAGATTGGACATCTGTGTAAATATCCAAGGGACTCAGGTGTTGGGTTTGGCTTTAATTTGCCATGTAATGTTTTGGAAGTCTAGAGGGGCAGGCATTGTTAGGGTAGGGGAGACTGAGGAGAGAATATGTATGACAAATAATGACAAAGGGGGAGGGAAAAAGATTGGAGGGGAACAAATAGCACATTAGGAAGACAGCAGATTTCTTCTGTTTTACCTAAGTGAAAACATAACATGGATATCTCAGTAAGGTCTTCCTTTACATGAGGGGTGATATTAGTGGGAACCATAATCTTGGAGGCACTGCAGTTATTGGGCTGGGTACCACAAGCAGTTAACATGGTAAAAATTAGTATTACATTCATGAGGGGCATAAATTAAATTACAATTTTACAAGTATTACCAAGAAAAGCTGGGTCACAGGGCAAGCAAACTGCACTGTCTAGAAAATCAGTCACTCTTGTGGGTCTCACAAGACCTCTAAAACAGGACTTAACACTGTGATTAGTCCCTGAAAAGTTGAGGATGTCTGTGATCTTTCATGGGTGGTGAGAGTTTCCCAGATCACGTATAATTGGGACTCCTGACAACTGTTTAGGTTGCAGGGGTGAGTGATCTCCAACTGTGAACTCTTGGGCTGGGGAACTGTTGTCTGAGGTGATGTCATTTTTAGTAGTGAGCTCCTGAGCCAGGATGATGTCATCTGGGATGTGGGGCAGAGGTATCCTTCCCAGATGGAGACCCTCTTGGATTGAAGAGGGTCATGTTTTTGCAGCTCTGTGGCATTAAAATGAGGCTGAGCTGCATGCAGAATTTGAAGGCAACACTAGGTCTAGAGACTGACTTGCAAATATCTTTTAAATCAAGGAGTTTTATTGGTGCACTGCTATCAAGGATGATACTTCTGTAATTTGGCCAAAATGCCAGGAGCTGATTAGCACAATTAAAGCCCAATTAATGGCAGCTGAATCTAAAAGCTCCCAAGAGTCCAAGGTTTTGCTCAGATAGGTGATGATAGGGATTCTGTTGCAAATAGGTTTTAAATTATATGGACTGATTTCGGTGCATGCTGCTAATAAAATATGAGATTGTTTGAGTAATTAAAATATTTGTAACTGAGGTGGGAACTCCAGCATTAGCCTGTAGTGAGCTTCTCCAATTTACCCAATTATTATGGATCATTTCTCAGTTGTTGGTTCAGTTGGTGATAAAAAAAAGTCAGCTAGTTCTTTGGCTGCATGGCTTGTTTTAGCCAAATTTTATCACATGTGGACCTCAGCATCTGCCATGTTTGATCAAAACAGTAGCTTATTTGGTGGGTTTGACCCTCTGGATTGTAAACCAATGAAAGCACCTGTACCAATAACAACAAAACCAAGAGTCACAGAAAGGTGTGCACTTGCACCCAATAGGATGTTTCTGTTTTATGCTCTTCCCCACAACCCTATCATGAATTTTTATCAAGGAGGGTTTGTCTTGTTTCATCATTGTGGGATAGGGGTTTTGCTCCCTCATTATTTTCTAATGTGATTATCATTTACCAATTGGAGTTGCTTATTTTCCTTCTTGGTGTTACACACCTCAAAGGAAATGGTTATGGAGAAATAATTTCAATTTACTAAAGGAAATTGGTGGGGGAAGATTAATCATCCATCCCTTATATGCTGAAAAATGTGGAACATTTCTAGGAGGAGGAAATTTAGGTTTAAATGGGTCCCATAACAAATGGTCCCATAACAGATGGTGAGACTGTATGATAATCTGTCATTAATGGGCTCCAGGAGAGTATCTGCCCTCAATCTAGCCTCCAATACTTATGAGTAGGGGGAAGAATAGAAAATCCATTTTCATGAGAAGAGATATTATTGAAGGATCTCATATATACAGAATCCTCATAAACATGATGATGAGTCATGCTCCCTTTATTTTTAAAATATATTTTTAGTTATTTTTAAAAGATACTTATATTACATAAAATGTTACATCAAAAATATAAGGGATTCCTATATGCCCCACTTCCCACACCTCCCACTTTTCTCCACATTAACAACTTTCATTAGTGTGGTACAGTCATTGCAATTGATGACCACATTTTTGAGCATTACCACAAATCATGGATTATAGTTTAAATTGTAGTTTAAACTCTCTCCCACTCAATTCTGTAGGTTATGGCAAGATATATAATGGTCTGTATCTGTCATTGCAACGTCACTTAGGTCAATTCCAAGTCCTGAAAATGCCTCCATATAGCACATCTTTTTCCCTCTGCCTGACTACAGCACTTCCAGTGGCCACTGTCTTCACATCAATGATATAATTTCTTCAATTGCTAGAATCACAATAAGCCTATAGTAGAATACCAGTAAGCCAACTCTAGTTCATATTTTATTCCCCAATCCTGAGGATTCTGGGATGGTGATACCTACTCGGCCTCTAATTGAGAGGGGGCTTTGGTCCCATATGGCTGATGGATGGGATTCTCTTGATTGCAGTACTAGACTCTCTCAGTTCCTTGGTGTGGTGGATTTCCATCTGCTCCTCCTTATTACTTGTCCTGGATGAATCCAATGAACTGGAGAGTAGGTGTAGCAACTCCACTGAGGCTCAGGGCCCAGCTGGCACATGGACAGCACAGAAATTCAAGTCTCTTTGACATACACCTACCAACTCCAACACTAACAATAGGTTCAAATAAAATGGACAGAAGAGGCATTTGTAGAGAAGTCATATCTGAGTCCAGCTCTGTCACACTCGGGAACACAAACTCCAAAGTAGGGCTCACTGGTAAGGCAACAAACTCCAGAGTTATATGTCATGACCATATCTCAGTGTCTCCAGAACCCTCAGGAGCCCCACTATTTGGGGAAGTATCTACCTTGGCCATCTATGAGATCCTGCTGACACGTGCATAAGCGTTACCTCTCTGATGACTTCTCAACTCACTTTGAAGTCTCTCAGCCATATACACTCATTTGTCTTTATCTTTCCCCCCTTTTATTCAAGGTCTTTTCCACTTGTAT
The DNA here is from genome assembly GCA_029593785.1 of Cabassous unicinctus. Lineage (NCBI taxonomy): Eukaryota > Metazoa > Chordata > Mammalia > Cingulata > Chlamyphoridae > Cabassous > Cabassous unicinctus. Next base: position 14,199 of record JAQZBX010032980.1, on the reverse strand, counting down.
CACCAGCCAGTGCTTGGTACTAATCCCTCAGAGTCAGGGAGGATCATCCCCGGGAGTCATGTCCCTTCCTGAGGGGTAGGTAATGCATTTATATGCTGAGTTTGGCTTAGAGAAAGGCCACATTTGAGCAACAAGGAGGCTCTCAAGAGGTAACTTAGGAACTTTACAATGCTAGGCTAAATTGCAAATTCAAGAGCAAAAGGCTCATAAGCATAGCCATCAATATCCATGGCCCATCAATTGATCATCTATCTTCACTAATCATTGCCCCTGTACTTGGGGGATAATTGCTGTTCCAATAGAGAATGTGGCAGAGCTCCCCAGGATGGAAATTCAATAATCTTTTGGTTGTTTTATGATTCTCTACCCACTGTGGCAATGCCCCATTAACATTTGAACATATTTATATACTTTATATGTATGCCCAGGTGAACTTCCTCCCATGGATCCCCCATCACTGACACTCCACCCCATAGATCCTCCCCTGCCCTAGTTGTAACCTTTCTGTGATCCAAAACTTCTTCAAAAATGATCATCCTCCCTTAAATACAGAGAACAGCAATGGGAAGGCTTGTAAAAACTAGTATGTCATGTAAGTCTTCCCAAAGGTATGGAGCTAAGAAAAATTAGAACTTGGGCAAAAGTGAAACCTAAGCAACAAGAATCAATGTTAGAGGGGTGATACCACCAACATAGTGAGAAGATATCAGCTGTAAAACTTTCAGGGATTCAGCAAATTTAAGGACAAATTTCACTTGCTTAGAACTCTGGAGGATGGTAGAGATTGGAGAAAGACTCCACAAATGCTGGATTGAAGATAGAGAAAAATAACAAGTAGGGCTCTTCTGTCCTGGACCACCTGGCCCTCTTCCCCTTCCTCTCACTGGTTCCCAAACAAACCTTGGAAGTTCTCCAGAGGCAGCAAGCAGCCTGGGTCCTTTCACAGGGGAAACAGACTTTAGACTAGGAATGCACAGCAGTGAGTTAGAACCCCATGCATATCCAGGCCCAAAGAGCAAAGTCCACAGAGACTCGGGGCAAAACAGGAGCTGCTGAGGAGAGCAGTAAACAAAATTGCCCTTTGTTGGGGCAGAGAAAAACTGAGACAGAATGATGGTGGCCAGGTGCTGCACTCACTCAATGCAGTTCCTGCTGGTGAGACTCCCTAAATGCAGAACACATTTTCTGGAGGGACCCACATTTCTGTATTGACTGTCTCCCTAGGGCAGGATAATATAGCAGGGAATATACATAAGACAAAAAAAGCCTTACAAAGAATAAAAGAGGGTGGGTTAAACTGAATTGTTATAAGACTGGAGGGCCCCAGAACTGAAAAGTGTAAGGAAAATTGGGCACTGAGTGAGGGAAAGAATTTAAAAAAATCATAGTTGCTGGGGAGAAAATTCTGCACAAAGTCCAACAGAACAGATCAAGGTTGTCTTTAGAAGGAATAGAGAAAAGTAACTGACAAGTTATGACAGGTTGTTCTCAGGTTTCAGATTCTGGGTGAAGGAACACTTACAAGAGACAGGAATTTAGCTAAGATTCACTTTGGTGATGTAGGGCCTAGCATGCGGGACTGCACCTGGGGCCAATTTAATGTATTTAATAATTTCCTCCAGTTTGATCCAACTCTCAGCCATTGAGAGTTGTGATGAAAATTGAAGGTGTTGAGCACCCCTATACTCCTGCCTAAGGTCTTGCAGTATAACTTGCATATTGTTTCATGTTATGATGTTGTCAGTTTTTGCTTGATCATCATTTTTATGTCAACCCAGACATAAAGAAATAATTTGCTGTGCCACAAACAGATGGGAACACACATTCAAAACTCTTGAGAGGGAGACCATAATGAATACTAGGGAGACCATAATGAGTACCAGGGAGACCATAATGAGTACTATTAGTGATAACTGCCCAAATGCCCATCTCATACTATGCATATATGCTCATAAATCCAAGCCAGATGATTTAAACCACCTGGAATCAAAGTGATAAAATCAGGACCTTGAGGAAGGACTTACATTTTTAAGCCATGTGGCTTGTTTAATTATTTCATACAATTGTGTCTTAGCTTCCCCAGAACAACAGGTCTTGTGGCAAGGCAAAAATTCCTCCTTGTTCAGCTAAGTAATCAAATACAGAAATGCTGTTGTCTAAAACAAGTTAAGCTAATAAATCTAATGACTTGCTGTATAACTATAGCTTGTGCAGTAAATTCAGTAATTTCTCCTATGGTGATTGATAGATTTCTAATAAAGTTTTCATTTGTGGTAACCACAAGCCAAGGTAGCAGAAATCAGCCAAAAGAGGTGAACCCAGAATCATTAACACCTTGCTAATTCCAAGCCTGAGAATGTAGACTGAGGGAAGAAGTCCAGTGAGAAGTTTCAGATTGATTGCAAATTCCTAATGTGCTGTGAGGAGGCCAAGTGCACATTTACCAGCTATAAAGGAAATTTGCTGCCCAGGCCAATATATTATAAAACCCTTCACAATAAAAATATAGCCTATTTGAGCAAAGTTACTTTAGCCAAGGTGATGTTTATAGATCCTTTACTAGGAATAATATCACTTATCCTTATTATCCAAGAGTTTGTTTAATTGACAGAACAAGTGAGGAGCTGGCCAAAATCTACTTGTGTTGTGAATCTTTTGCAGAGACAAGGACCTAAACATGAAAGTGGATATGCATTGTTATGGTAACTTGTAGTTCATGGAGGCATGTGGAATTTTATAATGAGGTCTCTCTCCATTATATCTGTAAAATTCTTTAGACCAGTTGTGGCCATAGTGAGATCATGGTTCCAAGAAAGCTTAAAGCAGAGTAAAAAGGACCTTGGGTCTAGTATACATATTTGATATGGAAAAAATTGTGCAGTTTTATCCAAAGAGACTGAAACATATGGCATAAGAAAGAAACTTGTTATGGATAGGAAAATGGGGTCCATTGCAATGTGTATAGATAGCAGTTTATGGTGACAAATCCATCAGTCTCTGAGCTTACCTCCCTTTGGAATGTCCTCGGAGAAGTGGATAGTGATGTTTTTCCAGGCCAGTGCAAGGACAAAGCATAGGGATATATGAAGGATTTTATGCATTATAAGTGTTAGTAATGTAAAGTCTGCTGATGACTTGATCTGTCACTTTGGGAATAAGTAGTGTACCATGTGAAATTGTCTATTTTACTTATTGGCTAGTTTGATTTTTAAGTGTCCACAGTTAGAACAAGATCAGGGGTGTGATGGAGCCTTTTATGGTTGAGTAATGTCTACCCATGGCTCAACACCCTGTAATTAAGTTTCATTACCAGAAGTTAGGAGTACTTGGCAGGGTTCCTTTTAATGAGGAACTAGGGCAGTCTTTTGTCTGTGTCACTTCCAGTAGACCCATTATTCTGGTGTCAGGTTATGATTAATAGGGTGTATGTTATGTGGGTCAGGAAAGATATCCTATACATGTTGAAGTTAATCTTTGGCATATTGCATTAAAGATTTGTAAATTGGGTCCTGTCATAGTGTGACAATAAGTTATTATTTCTGAATTTTATTTCTAAAGATAGGCTTGCCAGCAACAATTTCATATGGGGATAATTTGTTTTCTAAAGAGAATGCTATGAATAAAGATCAGCACCAACTGTAAAATTTTGGGTAAGGGAAAGCCAGGATCTTCAGTTACTTTTGACAGTTTTATTTTAAGTTTACAATATCAGCTATTTTAATGATGGCTGTGTTTGCATGAAAATATGCAAGTGATTTTAAAAAAAGTATTCAGGCTCAGTCCCTTTTGTGTGAGGCTCTATATTAATGATGGCAACCATTAATGATTGGAATAAAATGGCAGAAAGGAGATAATTTACATGCCACCATTTTCATTTGGCATACCAGAAGAAGTGAAGTACCCTCTTGGTTTCCATAGCATGCTGAAATCATGAATTGCACCTGAAGTATACCTGTTACCATTATAGATGTTAACAGAATTTCCTTCAGATAGAAAGCAGGCTTGAGTAAGAGCATATATGTCATCCTTGATTGCAGTAGAAAATTGTGGAAAGCCACCACATTCCATCAGTTCATAGTGTGTGGTAACCACATAGTCTGCTTGGAATTTACCACTGGAATTTCTAGCATAAGAAATATCAACAAATAGGATGACATCTGGGTTGATCATTAGCACATGTATGGAGTCATTATTTTTGAAGTTATCAGTTTACAGTCATGGGGTATCCCCTCATTGGATAAAGGTAATAGAGTAGCAGGGTTAAGAACATTGTTGAACTTTAAGTGAAGATCAGGAGATGAAATAGAATGATCTCAGGAATCAGTATTTTGGAGGGAAAATGTTGGGTCGGCTCAGATTTACACGTGCTGAGGCTTTAACTAATTTGGCAGCTTCTACTGTAGCTTTAAAACAATGTGTATTAGTCAGCCAAAAGTGGTGCTGATGCGAAAAGGCAATCTCTAGACTATCAGGTGAATAGCTCATCTCTTTCCTGGGGTCTTCTCTTCTTCCTCATGACCAAGCTCCTCTGTGTGCTTGCTTCCTCAGGCTCCAGTATTAAAACTCCAACATCCAAACTCCAACTCTCTCCTTTGCCATGTCTTTTATCTTTGATTCCCCACCCTCCAAGGGGTGGGGCTCAATGTCCTACTGACATGGCCCAATCAAAGCCCTAATCATAACTTAATCATGCCCAGATGAACAGACCAGTTTACAAGCATAATTCAATATCTAGTTTTGGAATTCTTAACTACATCAAACTGCCAAACTTCTACACTCCACCCTCTGAATTCCAAAAATACATTACAATATTCAAAAATCCTTAATTCAGTAACAATGCAAGTGCAAAATCATATCATAATCAGTTTAAAGAAATACAGCTCATCTTGGGGCAAAGTCCTGTCTGCTGTAGATCTCTAAAACTTACAAAACCATTTAACTGCTTCCAATACACAAATGTAAAAACAAAGGCTAAACATTTTCATTACCATAAGGAGAAATTGGGAGGTTAAACATGAGTCATGGGTCCTCTACAGTTCAGTAAACCTGCAGAGCATCCTTCATTCAATTTCAAAGTCTAAGAGTCATTCTTAAGATGATGGTTTCTTCTTCCTGGGGCCACTTGGGGACGTGCCCTATGCACAGGCTTGCCCAATGGCCATTTTCTTGGTTCCACTCTCATCAACCATCTGGGTGTTGACCAAGCTCTAGACTTCACCCTCCAAGAGTGTTGGGGTGATTTCCATACCTTACCCAATCTTTGGGTTAGAGTCTTAGCTCCCCTGGTACAGTGAGGTGAAGACAACATTCACCCTAACCTTTTGGCATACAGGCTAAACCCTCTCAGAGTGAGTTGACCACCTGGCCTTCCCTAAACTTTGGCATATAGGCTTAACCCTCTCAGAGGAACAAACTGACCACCTGGCATTCCCTAACCTTTGGCATAAAGGTTCAACCATCTTAGAGCAATGAGTTGACCACCTGGCCTTCCCTAATCCATGTGGGACAGGCACAACCCTCTCACACCTTTGGGGTGGTAACCTTAAATGCACTAATCCTTGAGGAATGTGCTCCACCCTCTCTGTACCCTGGGGTGGCAAAACTCTCCCAGAGCATTGGGTGGGAACATCCATCCTCTTCAACTGGCAGGGCAAACTTACTGTCTCTGTACACATGGGTGGAGTTCCTCTCTTGGCCCATGGTGATGTCTTAATTCCAGATCTCAGCTTCCATGATTTTCCTCTTGAAGCTGTTTCTCCTTCAATCTCTCCTTTCCAAGTCCTTTTTTGTCCAATCTGACAGTGGTTTTGTTCATACAGCTCTCTCAAAAACTTTGTTAGTTTAGCATGCAGGAAGCATGGGCAAAAGCCATCAGATAGTAAGATTTTCCACAAGTCTTTCTGAGAAAACTGCATCTTCAATCCTGATTTACAAGTTCCAAGTTAAATTAAGTCCTCAAATGGGGCACTATTGTCTGGGAGCTTGATTTCCAGAGGCTTGAAATTTCCAGAATCAGTTTCTCTTTTCTTTGTGCCCAATATTTCAGTCATCAGCATATTTCTCTCACCTAGAATTTTGCTATAAGCTGCAAGGAGAAGCCAAGCTGCATTCTCTGGGTATATTTTGGAAAGTTCTTCAGTTAAATGCCCAGGCTTACCGTTTTCACATTCTGTCTTCCATAAAACATCAGGATTTAATCTTGCTAAGTTCTCTGCAACTTTAAAACATGGATCAACTTTCTTCCAGTTTCCAATAATAGTTTTATCATTTACTTCCAAGTCATCATAATAAGTCTCTTTAGTATCCATATTACTATCAACACTGTCTTCAAAGCACTGTAGGCATTTTCTACCAAGCATCTCATGATTCCTCCAAAAAATACCCCTTACCCATTTATAAAACAATTCCAACATTTTGGTAACTGCAAAAGCAATTCACCACTCCTTGGTACCAAATTCTGTATTAGTCAGCCCAAAGGGGTGCTGATGCAAAATACCAGAAATTGGTTGGTTTTTATAAAGGGCATTTATTTGGGGTAGAGGCTTACAGTTACCAGGCCATAGAGCATAAGTTACTTCCCTCACCAAAGTTTGTTGCCATGTGTTGGAGCAAGATGGCTGCTGACATCTGCCAAGATTTCAGGCTTCCTAGGTTCCTCTCTTCCCAGGGCTTGCTTCTTTCCAAGCTCAGGCTGGCTTCTCTCCACAAGGCCAGCTATACACTATAAGGTGAAAAGCTCATCTTTTTTCCTGGGATCTTCTCACCTTCCTTAAAACCAAGCTCCTTTCTGTGTTCTTGCTTCCTCAGGCTCCAGCATTAAAACTTCAACATCAAAACTCCAACTCTGTCCTTTCCCATTTCTTTTATCTTTGGTTCCCCACCCACCAAGGGGTAGAGCTCAATGCCCTACTGACATGGCCCAATTAAAGCCCTAATCATAACTTAATCATGCCCAGATGAACAGACCAGTTTACAAGCATATTCCAGTATCTATTTTTGGAATTCATAACTATATCAAATTGCCAAACTGCTACACAATTCAACTGCATCAAGGTGAGGGCTACAATAAGCAAGATATTTGGAATTTCCTCAGTGCCCTTGAGTTAACATTCCTATGACTTTTTATATAACCATTGACTCCAATTATTTCCTGTTAACAAGGAGGGCAGACCCTGACTGAACCTGTGCAAATAATTATATAGCAACAAATATAAGAATATTCAGTAAGGTTTTGCAAATTCTGAGGTGGTCAGGAAGGAAGATAAGGGTGAATTAAGAATTATAGATAGCTTAATTTATTAGGGGATCTCTTCTATCTCAAAAATAGAAGAATAAAATATTAGCAATAATTCAAACAAAACTATAATCATGATTTTTTCAGTTCATTTAGCCCTAGATAATTAATTCTAGTTCCATTAGCTCTTCTGTTAGCAATCTCATGAATCTATCAGCTTCTTCACTAGAGTTCTAGAGATCTTGACTCAGCCCAGTGGTATGCTCTCACAGTTATTTAAGCAATGCCGTTAGAAGCTGGTGCTTCAGAGAACTTCCCATAGTCCTTTCCATAGGTCTCTGAGATAGTCCTTTTTGTTGAAGATGAAGCACAGTGGCCTGTAGCTGACTGCAAGAATTTTCAGGGAAGCATCAGAATAAAAACTATCTGTAGATCACAAAATACATGAAATATCTGTAGATCTCAAAACACATAAAATGTCCATAGTTAATTTATTGCTGTTTTACAAAGGTAAACAATTGGATGAGAAATCATGAAACATTATTTTAAGAACAGCTAAACTCATGACTGGACAACTATTGTTGTCTAGTATTGGGCATTTTAATGCATGGATGACCCCTGGACAGTGATGATATTGACAAGTCTCTAAGAGGTTTATATAATTTCTGAAATGTTTATATCAATAGCATATTATCCTATAAATTTAACCATAAGAAAGTTACAAAATCATATTTAAACTGATAACACTTCCTATGCAACTGATAACATACAAATAAAACTAATTAGTTTTAACAATTTTCTTTTTACAAAGTGAAATTTAAAATCTTTTGTAATTTTCCAAAAGCCTTCTGGAAAATCCCAGTAAGAGTTTAAGATCAGGAAGACATCATTTATGGTTTGATTTTTGGAAGGAAACTGTCAAAAGTTGTCAGGTTTTAGCATTTTGTTAAATAGGATCATGGGAAACTGTGAAACAATAATTAGTTCTCTACTTAATGAAAGTGACAATAAAACATTTTAAAAGTAAAAGGCCCAGGTGCACGGCGCCATCTGGTGCCTGGCCCACCTGCCTGCCGTCGGCCGACCCCCCTCCTTTTTGGCCAGGCAAAATGCAATGTGACCCAGGGGCCTCCTTGGGTCCTCACAGCGCCTGGCCAGCGGCCTGCCCTAAGGAGGTGCCTCCCAGCAGCCCGCCCAGGTCGCCTATTGACTCTCTGCCAAGCCCAGGCGCCGCTACAAGCTGGGAGAGGTCGCGGCCTCGCTTAATTCCGCAGCCCAATTCGGTGCATACTGTGGCCTGGCCGAGCAGTGAGGGGCGCTGGCGACATGGAGTGTGGCCATGCGCGCTCCACTGGCGGGTGGTGGCGGCGAGCCGAGGATCACTAGCTCCGGGATTTGGAGAACAGCCAAGGCCACGGCCACGGAGCCCGGAGACCACAGGGGCAAAGAAAGCAGTGACAGCGACGCCAGAGGCAGTGGGGCCTACAGAGCCTGAGGCACTGGGCTGGGGGGGAGGGGCGGGCAAAATGCGGGCCTGTGGTGGTCGACATTGTGGCCACGTAGAGCCACAGGCGGGCAGGGCATCAGGGAAGGCCTGGGACTGGCAGCAGCAACGCACTGGTTAGAGTCCCAGGCTAACGACTTTGGCTTCCCAGGCTGTGCAGCGTTGGTGGTATAGTGGTGAGCATAGCTGCCTTCCTAGCAGTTGACTTGATTTGATACCTGGCCATTGCAGTGGGTTGTCCTTTTGCGCACATTCCTGCCATCCTGCAGGGCAGAAGCTTCTGCAGAAGCTTTGGCTGTATGGATGGGTGGGAAAGGAGGCAAGCAGTGTTTTGAGGGTGCTGCAAACAGAAAGAAAGGCAGAGCGCGGGGATTGAAAGAGGGTGAGCGGAAGACCATTGCAAGCTGAAGGCTGGAGAAGCCGGGGCCTGGTGCCAACATAGTGCCCTGGGCCAGGGTGGAGGCGCTGACTGAGTCCAGGAAGCGTCGGCTGGGCACGTGGCTCAATGCTCCCAGGTGGTCTAGTGGTTAGGATTTGGCACTCTTCTGCTGTGGTCTGGGTTCAATTCCCAGTCAGGGAATCCTTTCTTCTCCCTTGCCCACTGTCCGCCCTCCCCTAGGCCCCAAACCCTCGCCTCGCTCCAGCTCTTCCTCAGCCCCCAAGTCGAGTGGCCAGGTCGGCCTTTCGCCTCCTCTGACAATCAGCACAGCCCAGCATCCTTGCTTGGACCAGCCCACGTGTTTGCACTTTGCAGCCACATGGCTTCTGTGGGGCCAAATCTCACCTGTGTGGCACCAGCTCTTCACCCCTGGGGGTTGGGGCATGGGATGGGGAGTGGTGTTGATGGTGGTGTTGTGGGGTGGTTGGGGGAGGGGTTCACGGGGGCAAGGTGAGGGTATCTGCACCCAGAACACCACCCACCTGCCAGGCCCCGTGGTCCACTCATGCCAGGCACCGGTCTGGCTCGGGAAACGAACCGAAAGCCTGTGTGCCTGGAAACTGAGATGTGGGCCACGGTTGCATTGAGTCATTGATGTGAAAATCAGTGTAGATGGCCAAGCATCTATGTGCAGCGGTGGAAGGCAGAAGTAGGAGGTAGCAGATTGGCAAGGCAGTGGGGAAGAAGGCTCAGTCAACCTGAAGGTTAGGAGCCGGGGTGGGGGTGGGAGGGCACGAGGACATGCTCTCTGGCAAGTCTCCAAGTAGAAAGAAGTTGACCTCTGTATTAGTCAGCCAAAGGGGTGCTAATGTGAAATACCAAAAATGGGTTGGTCTTTATAAAGGGTATTTATTTGGGGTAGAAGTCCACAGTTACCAGGCCAGAAAGCATAAGTTTCTTCTCTCGCCAAAGTCCATTGCCACGTGTTGGAGCAAGACAGCTGCCAACATTTGCCAGGGTTCAGGCTTCTTGGGTTCCTCTCTTCCTGGGATGTTTCTCTCTGGGCTTAGCTCCTCTGGTTCCTCCACAAGGTCAGCTGTAGACTATCAGGCGAACGGCTCGCTTCTCTTCTCCTGGGGCCTTCTTTCCAACATCAAAACTGCTTCTCAAAAATGGCTTCTACTCTGTTCTCGGCCTTGCCTTTTATATTCAATTCCCCACCCACCAAGGGGTGGGGCTCAACGCACTACTCTCATGGCCCAGTCAATACCCTAATCATAACTTAATCATGCCCAGATTAACAGATCAGTTTACAAGCATGATCCAATTATATTTTTAGAATTCATAATTACATCAAACTGCCCAAAGGTCACAACCCCCAAACCCCCAGTTCCCACCTCCCAGTCTTGACTTCTAATATTTTCCATTCCTGCCTTAACACCTATCCATCAGAGCTTCCTTCCCTCCTTCCACTCCTGCACCCCACTCAGCCTGGCAATGCTTTTCACAGTTGCACATATCACTAAACTCACTTGAATATCGGCTCACAGGTTTTCTTTCAGAGGTCTGGGGGACACACAGTGAGGGGCACACAGTTCCCCAGTCCTGTTGCCTGGATTTCCACAAATGTGAGCCCCTGTTGAAATGAGGCTCCCTCTAGGGAAACAGAAGCTTTCCACCATCACTGGAAGGTTCCCTCTGTCCCCTGTGAGGTCAGTTGAGGATGTGGGTCTCAGGTGACTGCTAGGGAGGAAACTGTTTGGTCCATGGATAGCATTACACGCAGAGCTGAGCAGAGGGCAGGAAAGCAAAAAGAGGAGTCCAGAGTGTGCTGAGGGCTAAGAGGTGGCAGACAGAGTAGACAATGGCCACATGGTCCGCAGGCTAGAGAGGCCCAGCTAGCTGGCAGTGGGTGGGAGTGTGGCTGGCAGGTCAGGGAGCAACTGTGGAGGGGGGTCAGGATGATGGGTCCCCATGCCTGGGGCAGGTGCATGGGCCATGGTGGGACCAGGTATGGTGTCCAGGAAATGGGTCGTCTCTGAACATAGATGGGGTGGCCAGGTCGGGTGAATGTGCTTTGTCAGAGCAAGGTGTCTCAGAGAAGAGGTGGTAGCAGGTGGGAACCTGGAGGGTGGGAGGGACTTACAAGCAGGGAGAGAGGGCTCTGGTGATTGTAAGATCAAGGATGCTGTCATCAGAGAGGACCGCCATAAGGCAAGCTAGTGGTGGTGCATTGGAAGGCCCTCAGGTCAAGGAGTGTGAGTTGCAAAGCAGGAAATGGGGCCCTAGAGGCAGAGCAGCAGCAGGAGCAAGAGAGTGCAAGAGTGAGAGATGGGAAGGGGGAAGAGGTTTGGGGAAGGGGCAAGGGAAGGGAAGAGGTAGGAAGGTATTGTGTGGTGTCTGGGCAAGGTCTGAAAGGGGTCTTGAATTGCACTGGCCCAGAGACTTAATGATCACTTCCCTGGTCAGACCAGAGGTAAAGACTGATATGCCTGTTTGGGGATGGTGTGAGGCTGTGCTGGAAGGATTAAAAAAAAAAAAAAGTAAAAAGAAAAAAAGTAAAGAGAGGTCTGTTCACATCTATTGTTTGGAGAAGTAACCAGAACCACAAAATTGGTCGACTAGGTTCTGGGACTGGAGTTTTGCCTTTTTGCAAAGTTCTGCTCTGTTCAGTTTCTTATTCTCAAGGTGAATATAATCTCTATTTTAGCATACCCTTTTAAAACAGACAATAAAGCACATAAGGACTATATTACAGGGGTTGCTTCCTGATTACACACTCTCAAAATAAAACTAGTGAATGCTTAATTCTGTGGGACACTCATCATTCATCTTGATTGGATTTACCAGGTAATTTCAAAATTATAACCCTCAGATGATGTTGGATATGTAAGCCTATTGTAAAGAGTAATTATGAAGACTCATTCATTCCATTCTTCATTCATAAATCCTTTTGATTGCATTATGTGTACTAAGAAATATACTATGTTCAGAAGATTCATCAGGGATACTAACACACTGTTCACTATAGATAAAAGGATAGAATTATCTGAAATAAATTTGGAAATAAAAATAAATAGAAGATTAATAAATATGAACATTTTCTTATTCCTAATGTGACAAAAATAAAATGGGTTATGCATGAAAAAGAAATTTGATAAATATTCATTAAAATTTAGAACTATTGTTTGTATTCATATTTATACAATAAAATATATGTTTATATTCGAGAGAAAGTTGGATTTCTGTGAATAAAATCACATGCAGTTTGTGTGTTTGACATTATCTGTGCATTATTTATTGAGGTGAAATTCATATAATATAAATTTAACCATTTTAAAAGTACAGTCAGTGGCATTTAGTACATCCACAATGTTGCACATCAGCTTTATCTAATTCAGAACATATTTATCTCCTCCAAAGTAGACCTCATACCTGCAAAAGGAGTTACTTCACATTTCTCATTACCCGAAATCCCTGTCAACCAATCTTCTTTCTGTCTCTATGGATTTACCTATTCTGGATATTGTATATAAATGAATCTTTTAAAATGTGAACTTTTTTATCTGGTTTTGCATGTTTTCAAGATTTTTCTGTTATAGGTAGTACCATTACTTCATTCTTTTTTCTTGCTGAACCAAATTCCAATGTTTGGGTAAAATACATTTTGATTATCACTAATTAGGTGATAGATATTTGGTTTGTTTCCAGCTGTTTGTAATATTAAATTATGCCAATATGAATATTTGTGCACAATTACTTGAATATTTCTCTTCAATTTTTGAAGTTATATATCAAGGTAGAAAATTTCTGGATTGTCATATAATTCTGTGTATAACTTATTGAGGAATTGCCCAAATATTTTTCACAGTGGTTGCACCATTGCACATACCCATGAGCAATGTACAAGGATTCAAATTTCTCCACATCCTCACCAACAGTTATTTTAGATTTTCAAAAATAGTATAACACTTCTGGGAGTGTGAAGTGGTGTCACTTTTGTGGTGTTGATTTATATATCTCCAAAGATCAAAGATGTTGAGCAACACTCCATGTGGTTGTTGGTCAACTGCATATACTTCTTAAAGAAATATCTATTCAAATACTTTGCCCATTTTTAGATTATTTGACTTTTGTCTCTTATATTTAGCTTTCTAATGACATTATTTTGTAAATATTTTAAGGCAAGGATCAAAATGCATGCTTTGCATGTACATATACAGTTGATCTGCCACCATTTTGTGAAAACACAATTCTTTCCTGAGTGCAAGACTTTATTGCCATGTATGATGAAATTAATTGTATGGGTTTACCTATGGGATATCAATTCTACTTCATTGTTTTATTGTTGTTGTTTTTTTCATTGTTTTACATATTTACCTTTATGCCAGTATCACACTATTTTAATTACTGTAGATTTGTATTATGTTTTGAAATAGAGAAATAGTTTTCCCCCTGTTATGTTCTTCTTTTTTTTTTTTTTATGCAATTGTATGTTCTTCTTTATCAATATAATTTAAACCATTCAGGGTCTCTTATAATTCTAAGATTACAAGGTTCAATTTTTACATTTCTTTTTAAAAGATGGCCTTAGTTTTTGGAAGGTATTTCACTGTTATCTAAGTCAATTGGAGAGTATTGCTACCTTAGCTTTATTAACTCTCCCTTTATATTAAATGGGATATCTTTCCATTTATTTAGGTCCTCTTTGATTTCTTTCTGCAACATTTTCTTCATATCACTACACATATCTTCCATAGCTTGGTTAAACTTATTCCTAGCAACTTTATATTTTTGATGTCACTGTAAATTAATTTTTCTTAATTTTCTTTTTGGAGTCTCACAATTTGTATGTATAAATACTACTGATTTATGCATGTTGGTCTTTTACCCTGGAACTTTACCACTTTCATTTATTAACTCTAATATTTAGGGTGTGTGTGTGCGCATGAGTGTCAGTGGGGGTGTATGTGGATTCAATAAGATGTTCTATATATAAGATCATATCATCTCAGAATAGAGATAATTTTACTTCTTTTCCAATTTGCATGCCTTTTATTTACTTTTATAGCCAAACTGCTC
>JAQZBX010032979.1:5406-25701 GCA_029593785.1 Cabassous unicinctus | reverse complement strand
CTGTTTTGTGCCCATTCATTGGGCAATTCTCTGTGTCTGTTTCCTGTCCTCTCCTCTCATCCTTCTCCTCCTGTCTTCACCGGGATTCTATCCTGGGAACCTCTGATGTGGGACCAGGACCAGGACGCTTGTGCTTCTGCAGAATGCCCGTTGTTCACAGGCTGCCTCACGTCAGGGCTCTGCGGCCACGTGAGTCACGTCTCCATTCGACTGCCATGCCAAGCTGACTCCTGGCCAGGACACAGCGGTTTCACCTCCTGAGAAAGGCTCCTGCCCCGTCTCTGAAACCTTAATTTCTTGTTGACATATTCCTTCATTTTCTGAGACTCAAGCTAACTGGCACGTTCCCTCACTGATAGTCTTAAACTCATCTTGATTTTCCAGGCTCCCCCACCCCCACCCCCACGGTTCCTCTGTTGTCTGACCTCCAGGCATTAGAACACGGCGGTTCCGCGGATGGGTTTTCTCATTTGGAAACTCCAGAGCCCCATTCTTCACTTTCCAGTGTCCAGTACAGTCTCACTGTGGCTGACGTGTGGCTAGGCAGGAGGAAATCGTTTTCCCATGTTTAAAAGCAGCGCCCTGGCACACGTCTAGTTTTCACGAACTCAGCCTGGGTTCCTCACACGAGAGTCAGGAAGGCAATTTTGACTCAAATCTCTATTTCTTTTGGCTTCAAGAGAAAACTATATAAACTTTAATTTGGCTCAGCAGTTCAGTAAAGTAAATGTCATTGCAAGCCGTTATTTAAGATCAGGCTTTCTATTTGACACTCTTCGGTCAGAGTAAAATACATAGTAATAATGAGCTTTGCTTAAAATGAAATGTCTCATTAGTTTCTACATACTAATCAAAATATCAAGCACCGGCAAAGAGTCCCCACCTCCTGATTTGCAGCCCAGTTAACGTGACTGCATTACTGTGTATGTTTTATGTTAAAGCAATAATGCGTCATTTCAACTCCAAAATTCTTTATTTTATTAGTGTTGTGCCAAAATAATTGAAAGAGAGAAAAGCACACTGTAAACTCAAAGCTGATCCTCATGGTCACATGGGCTTTTCGGTCACTTTAAACCGGCACCATTGCTGTGTTTTCTTGAAATTACTCTCAGTGGTAGATCAGGCAACCAGAGGAAAAGTTACTGTGTAAGGAACTTGAAGAGACAGAGGGAATTCCAAAATTTGTCCAGAATGTTACAAGTCAAATCAGAAATTGGGTTTCTTTTGTGTATGGTGGAAGCAAGGAGCAGAGAGCCATTGAGCGGATTCAGTTTGGTACCTCTTTGGCCGTAGTACTGGAGAGTGGTCAGCACCCGGCCTGGAGACGAGCAAGAGGCTGGCTCCAGAGAGAGCTCTCAGTCATGTGCTGGAGCCTGGCACACAATCCCCCACCACAGGGGCTAGTGCTGTGTGAGACGAGACAGCTGTCCCCTTGCCTGGCAGAGCCGAGGTGGCTTCCCGGGCAAAGTCACCCGGGAGGAGAGGGGAGGTCCTTCCAGATGTGACTGGAGATATAGGTTTAAGTGGTCCTGATGTGTGGGGAGCCATCAGATAGTTAGGACACGGGTTCACGGCAAGATTCCCCAAAGCAGTGGGTTTAGTGTCCTCGACGTGTCTGACACATCCTCTCTCCCTGAAAATGTGCGCACGTGAAGTTATAATGTTTTGGAAACAACGGCAGGGCTTCAGGGACCTCAAAAGGCCCCTGTCCTGTGCCTCTCTGTTTGTATTTGCAGGCCACCTGTGGGACAATAGGGTCGATGGCTGGGTCCCCGCTTTCCAGGAACCAGCGCTTTGCAGATGAAGATATTTGCTGTGGGAGTGCTTATTCGCAGCTTGGGAAGGTGTTTGTTGCCACTGAAATCTATATTAATAAAAATCCAATTAAAATTGATTAAGGTAATTTTCATGCTAAAGGAACTTAAAGAGATTGACTCCGTTAGCCTCTTTTCCTCCTCAGGCAGGCATTTTTTTTTACCCCTCAAACCATCCCAAATGGATGTGCATTTTCTTCGTAAGATATTCCAAGCCAGGAAGGCCACACTCCAGTATTTTCCTCCTAATGCCCTTACTGAATGAAATGTTTTCTGTTGCATTCGAAGCCAATTGTTCTTCCTGAAGTCTCCGTAAACAGTGAGGAATACTGATCAGCACTCGCCTGAAAATGTTCTTATTGGTCCATTTGTCAGTGAACTCTGCTGCATGTTTTCTGGATAGAGGCTCTCGTGATAGCAATGATGATGACAATTATAATCATGTCGCCACACTTTGATCCGGGGCTTCTTAACCTTTTTTGTTCCACGGACCCCTTTGCCGGGCAGGTGAAAGCCACGGACCCCTTCCTACTTCCACAATACACTGTGTATTATGTAATAAATATATCACACCCGCACCAACACGTCCCCACAAGAATCACGTTTTTTCCTTCAATTTCAGGTCAGGCTCACAGACCCCTCGTTAAGAACCCCTGCTTTAACCTGTTAAATCACGTTCCCCAACAAAGGTGCACAGTGCAGCTCAGAGTGAAGCCAACTCCAGACCCCACGCCTCTTCTTCTTTAGCAACGCTTCGTCACGCCATCGCCACCTTGCATTGAGCTTCTGGAGGTTTTGAGTCTAAAGGGCATTTTCTTGAACACGAGAAACATTTTATATTATATATTTTTAAAATATATTTTAAAAATGTTAAAATATTATATATTTTTAAAATATATTTTAAAAATGTTAACATATATTTTCTAGAACCTTTATTTTAATTTTCCATGGTTATAGAAACATTGATTTATATATATTAAAGCTGTAGCCAACCTAATTCTTGATGTTCCTGTTAAAATGTAAATAGCTTGATCTAATAACCAGTTATTTACCGAGAATCTTTAAGGCATCACGTTCTTGAAATAACAAAATATTGAAAAATGTCAAGTGCACCATGAAAATCCACTGTTTAGATAATCTGGATATTATATGATTAAACAGTAATTTCCTGAGCTCCTTCTGTGTGGCTCTTGGATAGAGAGAGGGAGTTATTTAATGGTGAAAACTGAGACTAACACACTGAGAAAGCAGAGGGGCCATTTTCAACTTCATCCCCAAAGAGAAGACGACTTTTCTTGTCAGCACTGGATGGAGTAGCTTAGGGGCCATCCCTTAGGATCACCAAACCATTCCTGGACAATCCATACATGGTCATGGACAGTAGCAGGATGTCAACAAGTGTATCAGAAGCCTCTCAGGAGAGTTTTTATGTACTTGGAAGACAAAACGTCCAAGGAACAGGCTCAAGTGAAAATAACTGGTCCCTACCCCACCTTCTGAGCAGGAAGGTCTGGTTCCTGGGTGGCTTCTGTTTGCAGAAGGACAAAGCACGGCCACAGTGGCCAGCCTTCACCATCCTTTCCAAGCAGCATTTAGCATTCTCTTCTATGAAGACATCGGACAAAGACAATGAAGGTCCTTTTCAAGGGGCACCAAATTACACCAGTGTGAGCCCAGTTTTAGGTTTCTTTCATCATTATACAGCATCTGAACTAAGGACCTCGAAGTGCCCAGAGAAGGTGGACCCAGGAAGCAGAATTCTGTCCCAGTAAGGTTAGGTTGGGCCAGTACATATTATCTTGAACATTCACATCAGGGAAAAGTTACGTATTTGCATTGATAGGCATGAAATTACATTTTCCCATAGAAGCAGTGTTGAAATATTAAGTATGGATTTGGCCAATGACTTCAAACAAAATTGTTTCTGTAGATGAGAGGGTAATTAGCATTTATTTACTCCTTGTGGTAGCTCTAGGCTCTATGCTGTATCTCAAATATTCTTCATAAATAAGGTTGTGTTTTTTAAGGAAACATGCCAGAACATGGTCCTGGAAACTTTTTGTTTTGTTTTTCCAGAATTACACAAGCCAGAGTGGCGTTCCAAAACCTCTATTTTTCCATTTTCCTGTGCTGGTGATTTAAAAAGCTGCAATTCTACACCCCTTCCCACAACAGAGGCAGATGCTCACCTCCTAGCATTTCTACCTCTTGCTCAGAGCACCAAGGAGGTGATGTTTACAGTAATGTAAACATCTGCAGGATATCCCCTTTCCTCTCTGCTCACTTCCTTGTTCTTACCAGTGCCCTGAACCAACCCCCACGAAATTCTGTGCTGGAGCACCAGAAAAAAGACACTAGGATCATCAGACCGTGCCCACAAACATAACTAAGGGTTGCTGTCCCTTGTTATACCATCTTTACTCCCTAAGAACTGTGATACCTTCCAAGGCAGAGGCCCTTGTCTGTTTATCTTTCCATCCCCCAGGCCAAGCACAGGGTTTGGCACAAAGCTGGTGTTCAATTAATGTTGGCAAAGTAGATGAATGAGTGAATGAACAAACGAACAAACAAATGTGCTATTCACTAGGCTAAGATCTGGGCAGTTTATCTCACTCCACCTGCGTGTCCTTATCAAGCTTGGCCCGGGCAAGCCTCAGGGAATACCAGACAGCAGGCTTCTGGAAGAAGGCACGACCAACCCCACAGACGTCATGGCCAGGACATGCTTCTGCCGCTGACCCAGCTGGAGACTAACCTCTGAAACCTGAGCCAAGGCACAAGGTAGCACCAGGCCACGAGCTGCCGACAGCTACCAGAGCGGCAAGGGAAGGAAGTGCTGAAAGTACAGGAGGATTAAGGCCCAGTTGAGGCAGCATCCAGGTGCCAGAGGGGTGACGGCTGCTGCTCAGTGCTCTTCTTCCAGGCAATGTGAGGAGTGTGGCCGGTCACGATCCAGGCAGCACAGTGAACTAACAGGCACTGAAGACATCAACGCAAACTAGTTTCCCACAATAAAGCTTTGTTTGTCCAAAACACATTTTTAAAGACAGTGGACTGTGGGACTATAACTAATAGGAAAATGACAAACTCCCACATGAAGCCACACATTCCCACGACATGGTGGCCAAGACCCACAGGGCAAAACTGTAAATTATAAGAAAAATTTTTTGTGGCCCTCCCCCTAACCTCCTGCACCCTTCTCCCACATCATGATCACTTCCTCCCTGTTAGGAGACTTTTGCTATCCTTTGGCTACCTCAGTTTCCCTTGTAGCACTCAGCCAGATCCGTCCTTTTGCCGTGCCCTGGAGAAAGTTTCCTTCCCTGCCCTTTTGTTTCCTGTTCTCTAAATTCTTGGAACCTAGTGGGTTGTTGGGTAAAAACAAGTCCCTATTTCTAATTAATTTATTCACATCGAGGTGTTAATAACTGGAAGGTTTAAACTTACTAGCAAGATATTTACATGAAAAAAATTTCCCTTTAGTGAATTCCTGAATTAATGCAAGGTGTTGGATGAATATCTTCAGGAGAATTTTCCTAGCCCATGCCCTTTTCCCACAAGGGTGGAAGTCAGCACCTTGGAATCTAAGGAAATCTGAAAAGCTGTTAATTTGGGTCCAGGAATCTGAAATCTCCGGAATCTAGAATATTTTCTTGGTCACCCTCTGAACTCTGAACTTACTTTACTCCCTTCGCTACTTGATTTCTTGAGTCAGACTTGCATTTGAAAACTAAAAAACAAGAGGAGTTGCTGATCTCAAAAGAAATTTTCTTACTTGAACTACTTTCATAGAAGGAATTAAACCAACTAGACTGTTACATGTTGTGCAACCATAGCTCATAAAACATGAAACGGCTTGAATTAAGTTATGATAATATAGGATAAATGGCCAGAAAACTTCTTACATTCTTATTTAGATCCTATCTGGTGGAGCACATTAACCACTTCTACAGACACATTTTTGGTGGACAAGATAGGATGGGATTGATGCATCAGGCAACTTAATGTTTGGGAGATAAGCCCAGATAAAAGAAAAACAATTATAGATAAAAGCAATGAAATAAGTATCAGCAAGTTTTCAGCCGTGAGTCAACAACAGAAAAATTGCATACGTTGGAGATAGAGATGTCAGATGAGAAAGAAGGAAGGAAATAATTCCAATAAACTCTGCCAATTAAAAAGTATACTAAGTAGGCAAAAGCCCGCTGATTCTAAACGTTAACACATTCTCTCTGGCCTCCGCCTAGTTCTACCTAATACATAAACACTCTGTTGACCAAATAGATTTAAGTAATGGAAGATATAACGTATATCATAACATTCAAACTCATTTTGTCTTTACGCCCTTTTTAAAACAATTTTGTTTCCATGCATTATTTCCATTATTCCGAGGAAATATTTATTCAGAACCCTTTGATTAATTGCAAGGAACCAGATTTTTGCCTGGATTTTGCCATGGTTTATAATTTCCTATGAAATAACTAGTCTCATTGTATCTTAAATCTTACTCATCTTGTATGAGCATGGCCCTTTTCTGATACTAGCTGTGGTGGAATCCTTTACCACGGTGAGCTCTTGGCCTAATGAACCATTTCACCTACTTCTTACCCACTTTTTCAGAGTGTTTTCCACATCATTTGCTAACAAGACCTTCTGCCCCTAGATACCTGTATCCTAACTAGAACCCTCATTTTTTTCTCTAGTTAAGGTCACTTTATGTCTTTTTTCTCAAGTCTACACCTCAAACTCCAGGGGAGCTTATCAATTGGGAGCCTAAAGAGTCCTTGCTGCCATTGCCCCACCTCTCTTGCCACAGCGTAATCCAATTAAAACTCTCTAACTTCTCTACCCATAGAAGTTCATTCCTTACCAGCTCTGGCTTCCAACTCTGCTGCTCTCACACAAGCCCTGGTGCCACCAATTACCGGTAACCTAGAATGGCCTTCCTCGTAAATTCCTTCCGGAGAAGGAACAGCACAAGCGTGAGGCAGGCTGGCCTCAGGTCCTCACACGCTGTCATCTGCCTCTACTTGCATGATCGGCATAAGCCTGCTCCTGTCAGAAGCTGGAGGACAACTACCTGGGGCTCCTCAAAGTGATGAAAAGCCCAAATACAGGGGCCTTGTCTGACTTAAGTAGCCCACCTCTTCTCTGGCAACACAGTTTTACTGGAAAGCCACCAGAATGGGGAACAGAGAATTGTACACAAGGGGTTATGGACTCTTAACGATGCCAATGCCAGCTCGAGGACCTGGTCTGCTACGAAAGGAATGGCCTGAGGAAACACTTGGAAACAATTCCAGGCCTGTGTGATGAGTGTCGGAGCTGGCTCAGCGTCTTTATTATGCCCTCCTGATTGCATGGACCTCTACGAAAGGGGAGCTGGACAAGGGAAACTTCAAAATGACTGCCCAAGCCACTCATTCCAAGATTTCTTTCCTTAATTTAAAATTCCATTTTTTAGACTATCTTCTTTGGCACTCATATTGCATTTTCAGGTCCCAAGCCTTACTTTCTCTGGGATGTTGTTTCATTCCTTCAGTTACTGGCCAGCCCTCTCCAGCCATGGCCCCTAGTACATTAGAGTAACTAGAGTGCTGGGACTCTAGCTTTAGGGGAAGCTAGGAAACCTTCAGCCACCAAGAGCTGCTGCCTTTGCCTCAGCACCTGTAAGCTGGAAGTTTTACTTGCACCAAAGCAGCTCTAGATCAACTCTGCTTAGATACTGAGCCCAGTTAATCCCTCCAAGTTTCACACTTCTGAGCTCATTTCTTAATGTAGATCTCCTTTTGTCCTGTAGTCTTATCTCCTTTTTGCTTTTTATTAACTGATTCTCTCATTCCTTCATTCATTCATCCAGCAAATGCCTATTCCATTTAGCAGTGGGAATACAGTAAAAAGACACCTTTTCTGGTTTTAATATTCATTTTGATTCAAAGTTGCAGTTTTGTTATATGTGGAATCTTTGAAAGCTCAGCCAAAAATGCAGGCAGATGTGAACATTCTGAAGTTTCTCTTAATTCTGATTTGTGCTTAAGTTTTTGGCTTTAAAGAAGTAATAACTGGGGCGCACACAGGGAGGGGGGAAGGAGCGCACGACCTGCGCCCGCCCTCTGCCTCCTCCACCACTGCCGCCTCCTTCTCCTGCCGCTCATGGTGCTGGCTGTGTGCTCGTGTGGTGTGGACCTGGTACCTCTTTTGAGAAGCGGCAGCTGAGGAGACTCCGGCTCTCGCCATGGCGGATGAAAAACCCAAGGAAGGAGTCAAGGCTGAGAACAACGGATCACGTTAATTTGAAGGTGGTGGGGCAGGATGGTTCTGTGGTGCAGTTTAAGAGTCATACACCACTTAGTAAACTAATGAAAGCCTATTGTAAACGACAGGGTGTGTGGACGAGGCAGATCAGATTCGCATTTGATGGGGAGCCAGTCAATGAAACAGACACACCTGCACAGTTGGAAATGGAGGATGAAGATACAATTGATGTGTTCCAGCAGCAGACAGGTGGAGTGTGTTGAAAAGGAAGCCTGCTGCTTTACTCCAGAGCTCAGTTCCTACAGACCAAGGAAACATTCTCAATTAGAAAAACCGCAATTTGGTTCCACCGCATCCTGACTACTACAGTATAGTTTTCTCTATTCTTTCATTTTACTGTTCCCCATTTCTTTATTTTTTTAATTTTATTTATTTATTTATTTTTTTATGTTCCTCCAGTGATATTAACTAATTTT
Source organism: Cabassous unicinctus (assembly GCA_029593785.1). Classification (NCBI taxonomy): domain Eukaryota; kingdom Metazoa; phylum Chordata; class Mammalia; order Cingulata; family Chlamyphoridae; genus Cabassous; species Cabassous unicinctus. The sequence goes on along the minus strand of JAQZBX010032979.1, from coordinate 17,156 downwards.
TCCCTCCTCCCCTTAACAGCAAAGATCCTGGGGCAGCCTTTTTAACATAATAAATAAATCCATTAGTTAATTAGTCAAGCAAGCAAGAAGCACTGTGATCTCTCCACTCTGTGAAAAGCTGGATTGACTTTCAGATGACCTCAGGTTAAGTTCTAGGCTTTCATTCTTTCTTGGTCTTTCTTGGACTGAAGAGACTAGGCTCTCTTAATATGTTCTGAATATCCTTTATCTCTTCCCTCATCTCATTGAATTAATTTAGGAGATTTGTTTGCACACCTTTGATTAGTTGTTCCACATTCTGCATCTCCTCTTGCTTTTTAGTTTGTTCATTTGACTGGGCCATGTCTGTTTCTTAGTATGGCTTGTAATTTTTTGCTGAGGTATAGGCATCTGTTTATCTTGATGGGTTTATTCTGTTGGTCAGTTTCTCTCTTTTGCCTATAGTCTTGTGTTAAGCCTCTTCTTGGACACTTGGTTCCACTTTTTCTAAATCTTTAGAGTTGCTTATTTTTAACACAGTCCATGCCACGTGTTAGAGCAAGACAGCTGCCGACGTTGACCAGGGTTCAGGCTTCTTGGGTTCCTCTCTTCCCGGGGCTGCATTTCTCTCCGGGCTCAGCTCCTGTTTCCTCCACAAGGTCAGCTGTAGACGATCAGGCGAACAGCTCGCTTCTCTTCTCCTGGGGCCTTCTTTCCAATATCAAAACTGCTTCTCAAAATCTCCCCCATTCCTTTATTGTACATAAAGTAACTGGTGTATGTGCACCAGCATATTGCTTTTTTTTTTTTTTTAACTAAATGGCCAATGATATGTTTTGATCGACATCAAATGGAGATGGGATGGGAAAAAATACTGGCTCTGTGAAAATACCCTCTTTCTCCATTAGTGGCATGCTTATTCAGCTATTATCTTTATATTCCAGGAAGTTATTTTGCTCTCACTGTTTAACAAAAACCAACAACATAAAAAATCCTTGCATACCTTGTTCAATTGGAGAATTTTAATGTTTTTCATTTATCATTGTAAAACCAAGGACACTTTTATAACTTTTTTGTACGTAGCCGTTACATGTAGGGCAATCTGTCTTAAAGTAGGGATAAATTACTCTAAAAGAAATGAATCCTAGATAGTTTTCCCTTCAAGTCAAGCGTCTTGTTGTTTAAATAAACTTCTTGTTTAAAATGAAAAAAAAAAAAAAGTAATAACTGATAGTTGCCTCCTTCAGTATTTGTTAGATGTGTGAAGTACTGATAAATATCCCAATGGTGGTTTTATTTTTTAGATTATTACTGTAGGTAAGTTAGTCCTTATCACAAGTGAATCATTTTTTAAATGTGCATTTTTAAAAATGAATGGCTTTTACAGATATATCATAATAAATTGTACTGCCACATTTAAGAAAAAATAAGGGATGATGTGGGAGAGGAAGGGGGGTACATGGGAATCCCTCATACTTTCAACGTAACTTTTCTGTAATCTAAAACCTCTTTAAAAATAAAGTTTATTATATATACATATTTTTTAAAGACACATTTCCTACTCCCAAGAATATAAAGATGGAGAGAAAAACTGCTAACAGGCGATTATCAGAAATTTCCAGTGTTCCCCCTGGAACCACAGTTGTGGTAAACAAACTCCTCTGCACTATTACAGTTCTCACGGCACTTAAGTGCTCTGGTCTTGGCTGAAAAGCAACTCTACCCTGAGGACACTGATTCCCCAGAAGCCTCATAGAGCAGAAGCTGCTCATTCTTCCACATCAGGGCCAAAAGGTGAGGTCAATGTTATTTTTTATACTTAAAGTGTATTTTATACTTTAAGGCCATTTATTGTTCATTCTCATAAACATTTCTGCTCCTTTGAGACTCTTGCTCCTCAAAAACTACGTCTTGTCTCCTCTTCATATCTATCGTTTCCTGAACGCCTAGTAATTCTGCTCCGTGTATGGAAAATTTGGGTATCTGGCTAAAAGTCTTCCTTTTCGTCCCAAAGTCCTGACATCATTCTGCGTGTCAGGATTCACCACCACTCAAATGGATAACCTACCCAAGTGCTAACCTCAGAGTTCCTTGACCTCCTTGCTGGAACTGGGGGAAGACAAATCACTCACTGCTTCTCTCCAGTGGGTTCTGACTAAGAAGGATTCAAAACACATTGTCTTTATCACTTAAAAGGCAGGACGGGAAGGTGCAGCGTGGATCTGAGGTCACAGTGTGGGCTTTTGTCTTCTACCCCAAGTGGAGACCTTGGTACGAGCAGGACCCTGACTTATTCATCCAGACTCAGAACCTGGAGCAGGGAGGAGAGTGACCCGGCTGAGCTCACTAAGGGGAAGCACTATCAGGTACAGCACACCTGAGTGCAGGTGGGCTAAGGTAGTAAGAGGCAGAGAAAAGGCTGGCGTTGCCCACACCTCAAGGCGGCGAGGCCACTACCAGTAAACACTGGCTTCCCCTGATCCCAGTGATCCAAAAGACATGCCTCCTCCCAAAGATACCAGCAAGTAAGGAAAAGGGAGGAGGGACCAAAAGGTTCATCCTGGAGAGTAAAGGAAGAGTTCTCTCCCTTCTGAAGCAGGATAAGGAAGACCAGCATTTTCTTCTGAATGCTCCTCTCCTCCAACAGCCATTATCTCCTTTCCTCTTCATGGCCACACTTCAGAACTTATTATCTGTTAACTAGTTGACTTCTGAAATATTAAATGTTATCCTTTCAGTTTGCAGGACATCAACGTCATAGAGATGGCCAGTGCCTTAAACCTCTATTTTCTGAGTCTATTAAGCCTGGCCTGGCCGCCCATCTCTCTCCATGCATCTTGGACTCAACAGCACTCTCGATTCTTTTGCACTCTTGCCTTTACTTAACATCTGCTCAGTAGAATTCAGCCATGCATCTATGCTCAAATCTGCCCTCTCCATTCTGAATCTGAGTGGCTGAGGACGAATGTAAGAGAAAGAATTAAACAGTATTGCAGAACGATGGCACTAAAAATGCAGGTTCTGAAATTCCAGCTGGCCTAACAATTTCATTTAATTCTTCTAATTGCCTTTGGTCAGAATTTTCTTATTCTTCTCCAGCCTCCTCCTCAACCACCCCTTATCAATTTTAGCAGGTTATTTTGCATTCTTCAAGGAAACTGAGAACATCAGGCATGATTACCTCCACATGTCTGCCTCCAGCTTTGAGAGGCTCCGTATCTGCGCATATTTTCATATTTTCTTCAGGATCGTATGATGATGTACGCTTAGTTATTTCCCTTCTTGCCCTGTCTGGGAGCTTGTCCTACAGCCAACTCTTTCTCCTGTTGACAAACCTCTCCTCTGGATTTTCCTGATCATATTCCTGTGGCTTCTTCATGGATTCCTCTGTTTTGGCTCACACCTTAAATTCTTGTTTCCTTGCTCGTCGCCTTTACACACTTCCTTTAATTAATGTCATGAACACTTCATGGATCCAACTGCCGCCTATTTCTGTTGACTCCCATATCTTTATCTCCAGGTCCACTTTTCCCCAAGCTTCAGGGTTATAGTTCTAATTGTCTTTTGGCCACTGTCACCTGTACTAACTCTTCTGTACTTTTCTGCAGCTGGTGGATGCTACCTCCAGTTATCAAGACTCAGAACCTACAAGTTTTGTCTTCTCCATCTCCTCCTCTACCCACATTCAGTCCCTGCATGTCCTGCCACTATTCCTTTATAACTATCTCACCAATCTGCTCCTCATTTCCATGTCCATTACCACTGCTCTAGTGCAGAGCCTCGTCGTGTCTTACTTATATGACTCAACGGCCTCTGAGATGATCTCTAGGTCTCAAGTCTTGTCCCTTTTAAATTTATCCTCCATACTTGCTGGACACCTGACTGGCTTAACACCTTTTAGTGACTTAAATTGCCTACAGAAGAAATTCTGAGCACACAACCAGAGCATACAAGAGCTCTACCTGCTGCCTTCCTCTTCAGCCTCATGTTATTGCCATTCGTGGCTTCCATTCTGTACTCTAGCAACGCTGAGCTGCTGGTGGACCCCACTTGACATACTGCTTCTCACCACCTTACACCGTTGATGCTGCCCCTCTACTTCATCTGGCCAACTCCGATTTTAAGACTAAAAAAACTATCACTTCCCTCAGGACATCCTCCCCAATTCTACAGAGTAGGTGAGGTTCCCTTCCTCTGTCTTCCCATGATGCTTTTTGTATATGAACTTTTAAAAGGCCTTTATAGGGGAGTAGATGTGGCTCAAGCAATTGGGCACCCACCTACCACATGGGAGGTCCTAGGTTGGGTTCCTGGTGCCTCCTAAAGAAGACAAGCAAGACAGCGAGCTGATGCAACAAGACGATGCAACGAGATGACACAACGAAGAGGCACAATGAGGAAACACTATGAGAGACACAACAAGCAGGGAGCAGAGACAGCTCAAGTGACTAGGTGCCTCCCTCCCACCTGGGGGGTCCCGGGTTCAGGTCCTGGTGCCTACTAAAGAGAAGACACGCACACACCGAATAGACACTGGGAGCAGACAGTGAGTGCAAACAACAGGGGTGGGGGTGGGGGAAGAAATAAATAAATAAAAATAAATCTTTTAAAATAGTCCCTTATAGTCATTTTCCTTCTGAATCTATAGTCACATTTATTAAATAATTAGTTTTCTCCATGTCGAATTACTGGACCACTCCACAGTTAAGATAGCTTTCCTATATGTGAATATAATACTCATCATATAAATGAACATTGTAGTTTATCAAGTGCACACCTTAATCATTACTGTCACTAAGTTCTAATGTAATAAGCTTTTTTGAGTGTCTCCCTTAGCAGTATCTAAGTCTCTTGAGAACAGTAAATATGCTTCATTCATATATGTAACTCTAGCATCTGGCAAAGTAACGGTCACAAAACCGGTGCTTGGAAATATTTTGTTGAATTAATAAAATGTTAGCACTTTTCCCTCCATCTCAGGGAATTAACCTTCTGTCTTTATCACAGAAAGGGATTTCAAATTTCCAGCCTGATTATTAGGCATCCAAGGGATATGAAATTATGTATTTTCCTTATTGAGCAGAAATGATCAATAACCACAGCGAGACCCCATTCTTCCTTCTGTGTATGAACCTAACACCATTTTAAAGTGGGAATATTGTGACTTCAAAGATGCTCACTTGAATCTAGGTTGAGAGTTCGGTTTCATCTGCTGTGCTGTATTGCATGGTGACTATAAACACACACCCAAGCCCTTTGAATCCATTTTTTTTTTCTTTTTTTAAAGTTTTTTTCCCTTTTATTATTTCTTAATGAATGAAATATTATAGTGGACTTTCTGAAAATATTTTAATTGGGGAATAGCACCTCTTTTGTTCTTTCTAGCTTTCTTTTTAAAATACCTGAGGAAACCTAAAAAACCGAGAACGTAAAGCCCATAGCAGCTCTGGCACTAACGATAAGATACGTCACATGGCAGAATCTGGGAAGAGTTTACACTAATTACAAAACCTCAGAATCGAGGTGAGATTTTCCATCAACCGTCAGAAGAGCAGCTAAGGCGGCGAGAGGTCCAGGGTGTGCAGTTTCCTCGGGACATCTCTCACATCTGCCTTCCCTCTTTCTCCTCTGGTCTCCACCACGTCCTTTGTACCTAAACAAAACTCCTTTTTTTTTTCCAGAATAACTTTGGACTATTCTCTCAGGCATTACTCGCTATGTGGAGATTTCTGCCTGGAAAACAATTACTTGAGTAATTAACCCAAGTCTTCTTGCAGTTGCCCCTTAGGTTGCAACTCGGTGCATGGTTCTTGCTCAGACAATGATTCTCCATCCTCACTTATCTCCAGGACGAAGGTCCTTCTTGATGTTCCGAAGCCTGTAAATATATTTTCTTCGCTCCCTTATGTTTTTGGCTGCAACGTTCCTTGAGTGTTGCCTTTTCGGTGACTGGGTCTATTTAACCAGGACCATTTGTGAGATAAGTGGGAAAAAGGACACGTGCTCGTGTGATATCTGAATTCCCTCTCCATGTTAAACCATACTTTGCTCTTAGCAGCTTGGGGTGTTAAAGCCTTAGCACTGTTGGTGAGTCATAAGGAACAAATTCCCGTCTTTCACTGACTCAGATCTCAGCTGGGAAGCTTCTAGCTGGGCTCGTCCTCTCCCTGATTACCTAACCTGGCCTTCCGGTCTATTGGGCTGGTGCTCTGCCACTCAGCTTGCTGAGTCTAAACCGGCAGGGGGTGACTAGCACCGCGTACATGGTGCTGACAAGCTTCCTTCTCCAGTAAATATCAGCAATTTTCTGGCCTGCTTCTTTTCTGCTCTTTCTCCACTACAACTACTTTGAAAGTGTATTAAGGATTCAAAGAAAGTTTTTCTGAAGTATAGAAACCCAGACCTTGGCCAGTTAATCCTTATGCTGAAATTATCACCATCATTTAGGAATACTAGCCTACAAAAATGTGCAAAAGGTTGGTTTTTCAGATTCCATTTCAACTGTAATAACTGAATCCTCAGATCCATAGACTTGAACAATGGGTGCCTTTCCAAAATGTCTACAATATTGTGTTGCATGCTTGATCTATTTTCCAGGCCCAGCTTGAAAGACTGAGGGCAACAGGCTTGGTGGATTCGTCTTTTCTTACCCCCTGAGAAGTGGGACCAACTTGTCCCACTTTCACATTCCTTCTCCTGGAAGGGGCACAGTAGCATGCTGGCTTAAAAAAAAACAAAAGAAAACCTTGGTTTGTAGCATTTGCCAATTTCTGCAGTATAAAACTCCCACCAGGGCCAATTTTAAGATCTGAATAGTTTAACCATCTCACCAAATCCTTGTGTAGTTAACAGCCGGCTCTTGTGAGCTGGTCTGAGCTGGCTCCAGGATAGCACTGGACGTGGCACCTGAGCAGAGAGATGCAATATTTGCTCTGCTAACTGCTCACAGGAGGACCCGTCACATACCTGGTCGTGCCAGAGACAGACCCGCCTCAGCCGTGGGCGCTTCTAATAAACTTCTTTCATAAGATGAATATCTAAAGATAATTTTCCAGGCTTTTCCAATATGGGCAATCTCTTTTACATTTCCTGCATTATTTTTCTACATTCAACATACCTTCAACAAGCTTCCACAATAAAAAGCTACTTTGCTCATCTCAACACCTTTGTTTTGAAAGCTACATGAGATGGTTCACTTTAGTTAAAATTCCTATTGCTTGGGCACTCTTTTGTGTTGGGTGTGCATGCCCAGTCTAAATAGCTTTGCAAGGAGAACATTCTTTAAGAGAGGCTGCTTCTCTGGCAATGCCTGCTCAGATTGCCAAAGTCGCGGTACCCGTAGTTGGGAGGATCCCACCAGTGCAGACACATGCATAGCCTGGGAGCACATTTGTTCTAACTCTTGCGTTAGGAAAATGGAGAAATCTCATAACAATTTGGAGAAGCTCCTTAGGCTTTGCTATGTGCTTTCTCGAAGGTCCATGGAGGACCAGCCTTTGCCAATGGATTTAGAAGGCCCCACGTTTCTCCAAATGCAGCTGTCCATTGCACTCGCTGGGTGGTGGGTCTGTGTAGGCTGAAGTGACTGTGTCGGTACTTTGAGGGCAGGCTCTTCTTCCACGCATCCTTAATCTCCTTGGAGTAAATCTGATTTTTGAAATAGATTCCTTGAAGCAAATGTCATAATACATCCTGGGTAGTGACATGAAATTCTCCCCACTGTCAGCAGTAGTTTGGAGCTATTACTGTTGTAGAAGTTCATTCCCAATCCCTTTTGGGCCACATCCCTCTGATACATAAAATGCTTGTGTGAAAAAGATGTTAACATAAAACAGAGGTAGCCACCATTTTCCCCCACACCAGCTCCAGGGGATTCCAGGAAAGACATACAGTCATTCATAAAGTTCAGAGCAATGCTGTGTAACTAAAAGAAGCCAATTAAATAAGGTGGGAGACAGAAGGTGGTTGGATGCCCAGTTTTGGGGGATAGGTAATGGTGGTATTTTCCTTGTGTGGAGAGGGATGGAGGTCCTAGATGGGAGTGGACTTGAGTAGGATATTCTGTCTGTGCCCCCTTTTAATCCCACACATGGCCTGGGGTGGACCTCTGCTGGGAATTCTATGGAGGGTTGGGTCCCCCCAGAGCTCTGTGGCCCCCCTTCAGTGCACTGATTCATTTGCTTGGAACTTGGAATACACACAGCCCACGGGATAAGGCATTTGGGAGATGCATACACACACCCTACTTTGCAAGAGCACAAATCTATTACTCAGAGCCAAAGCCCTGGACTCTTACAGACCAGATGGGAGCAAGCTAAGCTCTTCTGTTACCCAGAGAAAAGTCATAAAGAGTAATAACCTTTAAACAATGATAGGGAAATAAAAGCACATATGTAAGTCCAAAAAAGTCGAATGTCAATGTAAGGAGAATAAAATTAGAATGGATAGCTCTCAGGAGGAGCAGAAGAAAATTTGGTCTATTCAAAGGATGACAAAAAGGGAGAGGAAGAAAGAAACTGAAATATAGTACTGAAAATATGAAATAATATGAGAAAGATCAGTCTTTATATAGTGACAGCTGAACCATAGCTGGGGTGCGTCCCTGAGTCTGCTGAGTGGCCACGGGGCAGCTTTTCGGAGGATGCTTGAGTGGAGCTTGAGCTTGAGTTCTGGGGTGTCCTCATGTGCCAAGGAGCCGGGGGTGGGAAGAGAAAAGGGCTTGGGTCGTGAGGCCATAGGCAGGGGCTAGCTCTTCCCCCCACCAGCTGACACATTCTGCTCTGGAATTCCGTAGAATCTGAGAACTTGGTTTTCCACATTATTATGAAGGGGTGTTTGTCATGGAAGGAGGAGAGCATTTTTTGTCTTTTTAAAAATTAGTTTGTTGATTTGACTTATAACTTTAAAATGTCTAGACATATGGCAGGTGGGTCCCTCTTTGAGCACTGTGGATGGCCTGGAAGTGGACAGTTCTGGGCAGATCTTGATAGCAGAGCCAGCAGGTCTTGCTGGTGGACTGGATGTGCACTGGAGGACAGTGCCATTGGACGGATGAAGCTACCGTCCCGTTTGGGAAGCGGTGATCAGGATCTCGATTTTGGAAATACTGACCCCTAAACATCCAAATGGACCTGTCAAGGGTCAGTTAGATATATGGCTTTTGAGGTCAGAAAAGAGGTAAGGGCGGCTCTACAATGTGGGTGGAAGCTGGCCAAGATGGAACTTATGCCACCATGGAGGTGATGTCACCAATTGCATGGCTGTAGACAGAGACGAGGAGAGACAAGCTAAACTCGAAACGCTAAACTTCATCAACACACCAGCAGGTTCTGGTATGTTAGGTAAAATTCTAGAAAATCCAGTGTTGTTCAAAGCTAACAGGAGCCTACTGAAATTCTCTGAAAACTTTTCAAGTCAAATTGTTTCTTCTATGTTCTGTGACATGGAAGCTGGACTCCAATAAAGTGTTCTTGGTTTTTAAACAAATTCCAAATTTCCTTACACAAAATTAAAATAAGATGGTCTTGTCTGTGAGTGCCCTCATGACTCACTTTGATGAGGCTGTATAATGGCTTAGTTTTTTTTTTTTTTTTAATTAGGGAAATTGTGGGTTTACAGAACATTCATGCATAAAATACAGGATTCCCACAGCCCACCCTATTATTAACACCTTGCGTTGGTGGGGAACATTTGTTGTGATTGATGAAAGCACATGTTTTATAATTGTACTATTAACTATAGTCCATGGTTTAACTTAAGATTCACTGTGTGTGTAATACAATTCCATGGATTTTTTAAATTTTTTATTGTTACCATATATACATTCTAACATTTCCACTTTTAATCACACTCAGATATGTATTTCAGTGCTGTTAATTATGTTCACAATGTTTCCTACCATTACCAAAACATTTCCATCATTCCAGATAGGAACCCTGTACATCTAAAGATCTTAAGTATACTGGCTTATTTTTCAGGCATAAAAAAAAGTCGGGCTCCTGAATTTTTGCAATATATTGTCAACTCTACAGCTCATTGTCTGCTTTTTGTTTATTTGTTTAACAATTGACTCTCTGCACTGGCCAGAAAGTTCCACGTAAGCATTCTCTTCCCTCCAGGCATTCCCTGCACCACCAGGGCCCCACATGAAGACTCCTCTGACCGCTGTCTTCTCTGCTTCCTCGGAGCTCTCTCTGAAGCCGAGGAAGGCTGCCCAGTCTACACAAAGGAACCCAGGAAGCAGGTGATTAAAGTGGCCAAGAGCAGCCCATAACCAACAGGGGCAGGAGTCTGGTGGACAGAGCCCCCACCCCTTTTGTCCAGGGAGCCGAGCTCTGTAGCAGGGTCCCAGGGGATGAGCGCTCTCCTGACTTCTCGCCCTTCTGTCTTACTCTTCCAGCCACCTCACGTCTGCTTCCTTGGTACCATGTCCCCTCAAATTATCTGCCTAATGCTCTGAAAAAAAAAAAAATCTTCCTATTAGTTACCATAGGCTCATTTTTGTCTTAAGCTCTCTTTTAGGGTATTGGCATACAGGTCGAGTAGAAGACTATCGAAGGCAAGTACGTTGCAGTGCTTTGCTCACCTTGGGAGTTTGTACTTGTTCTCACTCCGTCACATTCCCTCACACTCTTCCCTCTATTGTCTGAACATCACCGCCTCCACGGCCACTTGCCTGGACATCCTGGAGACCACTATCCCTCACCCCACCCCACTTCTCTTTCCATTTTGCTCCAGAGCATCATCTGACACCCTCTATACTTTGTTTATTTCTTGTCTCTCTCTGTAGCAGTTTGAGATTGTTTTTGAATTCCAATAATAGATAGCGGATTGTGTTTGTGAACTGGTCTGTTCCTCTGGGTGTATTAGATTGTATTAGATTCAGAGGCTTCACTTTTACTTGATTCAATTATGATTAAGGTTTTGATTCTGCCACATAGGATGTTGAGTCCCCCACCCTCCTGCTTGGTAGGCGGGGACTCACAGAGAAAATGATACTGCAGAGGAGGGAGTTCTGATGCTGGAGCCCCGGGAAGTAAATACACAGGAGAAGAACACAGAGGACTAGAGATGGCTCCATAGACATATCAGAGGCCCCAGGAAGAGAGAGAGCCTGATGGTCTACAGCTGACCTCGTGGAGAGAACAGAGCAGCTGAGCCAGGAAAGAATGGAGCCCCAGGAGAGAGACAAAGCCTATGCTAGCCTACAGCTGAGAACGGAAGGAGCTGGGACCACGGAGCCTTAGGAGGAAGAGGAAGCCTGAACCCTCGCAGACGTCTTCAGCCATCTTGCTCCAACACGTGGCAACAGACTTTGAGGAGGGAAGTAACATACGCTTTATGTCCTTGTGACTGTGAGCTTCTACCCCAAATAAATACCCTTTATAAAAGCCAACAGATTTCTGATACTTTGCATCAGCATGTGTTTGGCTGACTAATACAAGTCTCCCATTACAAAAAATCCAAGGGACAGGGATTTTCTCTATTTTATACACTGCTGTGTCCCCGTTTGTCTGAAAGAGCACTTGATGCAAGCAGGCACTCAAATATTTGCTGAATGCACAATTTACATTTTCTTAAAGAGTATGGTCAGGGAAATACTTTATCCCTTCAAGAGTTTTCTTTAATCTCACAATGAGAATTGTTATACATGTAATATCTTTTTTTTGCCTTGATTGAATTTAATACTCGGTTGTAGTAATTTTATTATTCTCTGATTAAACAGTCAATAAATGCTAGCTAATATTTCTTTTTTTTTTTTTTTTAAGATT
>JAQZBX010032978.1:0-25595 GCA_029593785.1 Cabassous unicinctus | reverse complement strand
CACACACACATACAACACATAGTCACACCAACACAAGCCATAGGGCCTCGGAGGCAGGGAGACGACCCGGGCACCGAAGGGAGGCAGTGCCATCGAAAGCGGCCGGGAGGAAGGGGCGAGCCAGAGCCGGGAGCCGTCGGCCCGGGGTCCCCAGTGTGGGGACCCCGCGCGCACGCACCCGGCCCAGAGACACCCTCGCAGACACTCGTAGGCGCGCACGCGCACCCTCTCCCCTCCCCCATCCTCCCCCCTCCCCTCGCCGCCTCCCGGCCGGACGATGGATCCCTGCAGATCCCGGGGCTGAGAGCACCGCGCACCGCGCGCCGGGCAGACCAAGCCGAGGCGAGCGAGCGAGCGCGGGCGGGTAGAGCCGAGCCGGGCCGGGCGGGCGGCTCCCTGCAGGGCTCTGCGCGGCGTGCCGCGGCGGCCGCCGGCTCCCGCTCCGGGCCATGAGCCCCTCGGCTGCTCGGCGCTGAGCCCGCGTCCGGCCCCGCGCCCCAGGACCCGCCGCCGGCTGCCGGCTTCCCGAAGCCCCCTCAGGTGGGTTTCTGATCCCCCCCCACCCTCCGCCTTTGGCCGCGGGGCTCCCCAGCGCCTGGAAGCCGGGACTCTCTCCGCTTTTGCTTTCCCCAGTATTGGGGCGGCGCGGTGACTGGGGCGGGGGCTGGGGGCCGAGCAGGGGATCTTGTTGCGACGAGAATCTGGACTGGGGGGTGGTGCGTCCGGGGCGGGGACAGTTCGCTGTCATAGGGAACCGCGCCCCCCCATCCGTCCACCTCGGGCTGCCCTCCACCCCCACCCCCCCAAACACACACATACTGCCTGCGCCGATATGAGAACTGGAGACACCCACAGGTGAGGACTCAGGCTGGGCCCCTCCCCATATGTATGCCACGTCCCTGCGGGGGGTGGGGGGTGGGGTTCCGGCCCAGGTTTAGCTCACTGGAGAGAACCCAGTCCTGGGGACACCTTTAACCAGGTGCTTCTGACCCCGGGTTCAGCCCATTTGGGGGAGTTTTTGTCTCCAGGGTGGGATGGACATTCCTGTCCCAGAGTGACTCCACATCTGGAGGGAACTCCTGTGCCTGCCTGTGAGAGCACTGGGACTTCGCTTTAGCCCTGGGATGACTACATCTGGGGTCTCCCCTGGCCTGGGGTGCTTTCCCGGGAGTGTGTTCTCTTGGCCTGAGTTGACTCCCACCCTCACCCTAAGCCCCTGTAATTGGAGAATCCTGTCCTGGGAATGTGTCCCTCCACCTGCCACCTCTGGGCTCACATATTAGAACAATCTCCTGCCCCACAGGCAGTGACCTCTGGAGATGGGGATTCTGGATGAACACATTTGGAGGGGCCCCGTGTGTCCCATCATCCCAGGGCAATGACAGACTTCCCTCCTCTCCCCAGGACCCCCTCGGCCAGGATGGAACTGAAGGCCGAGGAGGAGGAGGTGGGTGGCGTCCAGCCCGTAAGCATCCAGGCCTTTGCCAGCAGCTCCACACTGCACGGCCTAGCCCACATCTTCTCCTACGAGCGGCTGTCACTGAAGCGGGCGCTGTGGGCCCTGTGCTTCCTGGGCTCGCTGGCTGTGCTGCTGTGTGTGTGCACCGAGCGTGTGCAGTACTACTTCCACTACCACCACGTCACCAAGCTCGACGAAGTGGCCGCCTCCCAGCTCACCTTCCCTGCCGTCACGCTGTGCAACCTCAACGAGTTCCGCTTTAGCCAAGTCTCCAAGAATGACCTGTACCACGCGGGAGAGCTGCTGGCCCTGCTCAACAACAGGTGGGCAGCTCCCACACCCCCTCCCCCCCCACCCGCCCCATCCCTCAGCCCCGCTCCTGGAGTTGAGACTCCCAGACACCCTGTTGGGGAGCTTGTCTCCTTAACCTACCATGAAGCCCAGCCAACCCTGCCTTCCAGCCCTCCCCACCCCTGCCATTCACACCAGAGGAGGTGGGGTGCTGACAGGCACCCAATTAATGACACCCGATCTCTGATCCCAGCACAGTCCAAAACACCTTTGCCCTTACCCAGCCTGAGCTGCGAGCTATCACCACTCTCTCTGGAGTGACGTTTGCCCCCCTCCTGCCACTCTGTCTTGACCTTCTCCCCACTCTGAGGAAGAAAGGCAGACCATCTTGAAATGGTAGAGAGGACACCTTCTGCTTTGATCTCTCTGCCCACTCCATCCTTATCCATGCTCCTTCCTGCCCATGTGCTGAGATGCCCAGCCCCTGGGCAGGCACTACAGATACCATGGAGCGGGTCCCCTGCACATGCCCAGCTCTCCTTCCTCGCCCATGCCTAGGCCTGATGCCCAAGACCGGATGCCGCCCTCCCCCCAAGTTGGGTATGGGATGCTGGAGGCCAGAGGGAGGCAGGACCCCAAGGCCGTGCTGACCCGTGTGCTGCTCACTCCCGGGCTCCAGGTATGAGATACCGGACACGCAGATGGCGGATGAAAAGCAGCTGGAGATCCTGCAGGACAAGGCCAACTTCCGCAGCTTTAAGCCCAAGCCCTTCAACATGCGCGAGTTCTATGACCGTGCTGGGCACGACATCCACGACATGCTCCTCTCCTGCCATTTCCGGGGGGAGGTCTGCAGTGCCGAAGACTTCAAGGTGGTGAGTGCGGCCCCTGGTGTGACGCTTGCATTAGCTCAGACCCAGAGGTGGAGGCGAGGAAAGGGTGGGCCTCTCACTGCGCCGGCCGCTCCTGGAGAGGGAGCTGTGCGTCCTGGGGTCTTGCTCAGCACAGGGGCACCTTTGCTCAGTGTGAGGATCTGAGCCTCAGCTTTGTGCCGATAGTGACAGGAAGGAGAACTCCAGTGCCCAGCGCCCAACGCACATGCATGCACGCACATGCAGAGCCTGCCACGGCCCTGACCTGACCAGTCTTTCTGTCGCTGCCACAGGTGTCAGAGCTGGTTGGGGGTGCGATATGGAAGCTTGAGCCTTACTGTTCAGAATTCTCCTAAGACGTATTGAATCAGGATCTTCATTTTAACAAGATCCCTGAGTGATTTGAATAACATTAAAGTCTGAAAAGCACTGTGAATCATGGGAAGTAAGAGAAGCTTTCTTTTAAATAGCCAGACGGGTCATTCCCTCCATGACCCCTGCCCCAAATACACAGACACACACACTGTTAGGTCACCTCCCCTTGTGCCAGGAAGAGTCACACAGCCAAGGTCTAGGGAGGGGGAGATGATTCAGGATGCACAGACTTGGCTGAACTGGAGGCTCCCTTTGCCTCTTAAAGTGGAGATGCCCCACAAACACATCCCACCCCACAGATATGGCTGTTTCAAAGCCAGCACCCCAGGAAGCACATGGGAGAAACCTATTTGGCCATCTGAGGTACCTGGAGGTCCTGGGCAATGCATACAGGTTTCTAAAGAGAGGTAAGAACCAGGCAGAGGCTGGAAAGAGACCAAAGGAGCTGGAGCTCTGTACAAATAACACCAAATGAGAAGACGATGCTTGCAACTCTTTCGAATGCTTTCCTGGTTGTCCCTCAATCCCCTTGATAAACCTGGGAGTAAAGTAGAATCAGCCATATGATCTCTGTTTTTACAAATGCACGAACTGAGACAGAGGTAGAGTGAGCTGCCCAAGCTTACATAGCTGCTTAGAGAACCGATTCAGGATTAGAAGTTGTTTCTTGTTAAGCCTCAATGCAGTGTACCCTTTTCATTAATATTGCTGACTCTGGAATCATTGTGTCCATTTCCAGTTCCGGCCACTGCTCTTTTAAAACCTGGTTTTCTCTAGGTTGCCCTTTCTTTCCATGTCTACTTCCAACTCTCTACTCTCGGATCCTCTCTTCTCTCCCTGCCCATTTCCTCCCCCTTGCTTGCTCCCTCCCAGCGTTATAGGGGAATGAACTGCACTTGTTTAGGTAGAAAAGTTGGAGCCATGGTAATGCTTGTTTTTTCCTGCTGAAGTCACACAGAACTTCCCAATCTCTTTAAGGCCTGCTCTGCAGATCGGTTTTATGGGCCTTTGTCCACCTTGCTGAACAAAGTGATGCAACCACACTACTTGCCAAGCAAGCTGATAGAGAGCTTAGCCTGGGTGCAAGAACCACTTCCTTCTTTTCATTCTTCAGCCAGGAGATTCCTGGATTCTCGAGAGCCTGAGACCAAGGGGTTCCCAGGCTCACCCACCAACCATGTTCCCAAGAGCAGAAGAACTATTGGTGAAGATAGATGCAAAAGCCAGACACCCTCTGCCCCCAACACACCTCAAGCTGCAGACAGAAGGGACCACCAAGAAAGAGAGAGAAAATCCATTAGCGTGGATGGTTAGTAGTGATGGATGAGGGAGGGAATTGCTTGGTTCAACCTGGGAAGGTGCAAAGATATAAAATTGGGAAGGATACAGTTAGCCAATTGAAAGTGCCTTGTTGAAGCTCCATTTGTCCATTGCATCTAGAAGGATTCCATGTGGTGATGCTAAGACATGTTTGGTTCATGTTACAGGAGATATTGAAATGTGATTGGATCAGTTGCCTGAGGGGCCAATTTTAAGCAGCCAGATGGAGAGATGGTTGGTTCACAAAGTTCTGGAGCAATCTGAGTTCTTCTTCTTGCTGTGGGGAGAGATACATGGGTTAGCACCCTGCAGGCCCAACTGTGGCTCATCTTGGTTCTGAGTTGTCAGGGAAGACCAGGTTTTCCCTGTTTCTTAGCCCACGTCAAAGGCCTGACCCTGAATCTGCTGGACCCAAAACTCTCATTCACTCCTTCTACCCTTTCTGGTGGATCTCACTGCCAGTGTCTTTCCATGTCAAGAATTCTACTGCTGCTGCCCACTGGTATGTTCTAGATGAGTCTGGTTGTAAACCCAGATCTGACATCTCCCTGGTAGAGAAGGAGGTCTCTGGCACTCTTCTTGATCTCCCCAGACACTTCTTGCTCTTCTTCGTCTCCTAATTAACATCTGTCTCTCCATCCTTGTCATCCCTCTGCTGGGCCCAGAGGGTGTGTATCTAGCCCGTGGATGGTTGTGGCACTGATAGCAAACATCTGTCCATAGGGCCAGGGCTTAGGGAAGGCCATCTTGGCAGTCTTCTGAAGCTTTGACAGCAGAGGTTCTTAACCGGGGGTACAAGCCTTCCCTGAAAGTATCTGCAAAATATAGTGTGCGTGGGCACATGTGAACCCTTTTGTGGATTTCCAAGAGCAACCCTCTTCCAATCAGTAGGAACCCTGTTCTAGAGGATGGTTCTGGAGAATATAGGGCTGATCCGTCTGGTCCCTCCCCTGATTGGGATCTGCAGTGACAGGATTTCTCAGATATACTTCTGAACCCAGCTCAGCCACAGGGGGTGCACAGGTGGTCACAGTGTTTGCTCGATGTCCATCTCCCCAGCAGTGACTGAGTAAGCTTGGGAGGGTAGAGTGAATGTGGACAACCTCAGCTAAATCTGGGAGAAACTGCTGTAGGCCTCAGTACTCCCTCCAGAGCTACCCAAAGAACAACCAAAGGCCCAGCCCCAGGGCCCCTTCTTCTCTGGCAATCTCCTTTCCTTCCCAGTGGGAGTTTAGTCACCAGGGCAACAGGGTCTGAGACGCCACTCTCCCACCCCACCTCCCAACCCCACCAGGCCAAGGCAGGGCAGGGGTTCCATGGAGGGGGCTGAGGACGCAGCTGTCGGCTGGTGTCTGGGCAAAGGCTGGGTGGTGAGCACAGTAGCAGCTGGTGCCAGCCTCCAGCTGCACCTTATCTGTCCCTGGCAGTGGAAGCAGCCGATGTGGCTGGCATGTTGAGCAGCACCAAGGGGAGGGGGCTGGCAGCTGGTTGCCCAGTCTGCCCTATGCTGCACCCTGCCTCCAGCTGAGACCTAGAGCCTTTGCTTGGGGGAGAGAAGCAAGAATTCATTGCTGGACCCTGGAAGAGAAGGAAGTAAAGACAGAGAATGGAAATCCTGGGGGTGGGTGTGCGGTGGGCATGGTGATCTCAGGAGGGAGTGGCATTGGGGGACAGGGGATGGGAGAACAAGGGTTTCTGGGGGGCCCACAGGAATTCCCCAGAGCCCAGAGTGGGAACAGGAATACCCCCCCAGAGGGTAAGGGGAGTGGGCACAGATATCCTCCCCAGAGTCCTGGAAGGAGGGCAGGACCCTCCTGGAGCACCCAGGGAAGTGAGATGCTGACATGCGAGATGGGTGTGGTGGGCATCCTGGGACACGGGGGGGGGAGGGAGAGTCAGCTTAAACCAAGCAGAGACAGGGATGGTGCTCCCCTGGGAGAGCAGAACCAGCACAGGGGTTTCCTCTCCCCATGGTCTGCTGCACCCCTTCACTGACACCCCTCATACCCACACACTCTGGCTGGCCTCACCCCCACTCCCCCATCCACCCATAGAAGCCCAGACCAGGAGTCCCTGAGGAAGGCCCGGCCTTCCAGCAGGGCTCTGTTTCCACCAGCTAGGCAGGGGTGGAGGGGATGCTTCAGGGGACAGGCTGCAGAGAGGGTCATGGGTAAACTCACCCGGAGGCTGGGTGGTCTGCATAGGGTGCCGGGAGCAGGCACACATTGCAGAGGGATAAGAGGTTGTTGTGAAGAGATTACTTTCAGAACAGGGGGCCTCACTGCCCTAGGGTTCTTGGTTACCTCCTTCCCCCATCTTCCCTAGGAAGTGCCTAAACTGGATGTTGGAGAGAGGGGACTGGGGCATGAAGGTGCAGAGCCAGTTGCAGGAATCCAGGGGACCCTGGGTTGGGGTGTCTCTCTCTCCCATCCCCCGTCTCTCATACACATACACACACAAACATCCTTTGGGTAACTTAGTTTCCTCTCTCAACTCTCCACTATTCCCTCCCCCCACTTCTCCCCCCCCATCATTCCTGGGTCCACCCTTCTCCCAGACTGCTGTCTGCTAAGAGGCAGCATACTCTGAGCTAATTGATCTCCAGGCTGTTGGCTAAAGTAATAGGGAATTGATGTAAGTAACCCAGGGCCTCTGGGGCAGAGCCCAGAAGGGGCAGAGCGGGGAGGTAGTGCTGTGAGCCTCGGGCCTTTCTGCAAGGGTGTGTGTGGGTGTGCCAGTGGCCAGGAAGCCAGTCGACTGGGAGGTCCGAATGCTTCCGTTGTGGTGGAGTTTGCTTCTGAGCAAGCTTCAACTTTGTGGAAAGCAATTTCAGTTCCCGGCTGCACGGTGAGGAAGATTGAATATTAGGGCTGAGGAGTGGGAGTTGGGGGAATGTGGAGTTCCCCTTTATTCATTCCTGTGGCAGACAGAGCCCCCTCTAAGTGTCCTCGGGGAGCCTGGAGTTCAGTGCAGCGCCCAGTGAGGCTCTGAGATGAGGAGGATGGGGGGCGGGCACTGAAGGAAATGATGGGGCTTCAGGGCCAGGAGTCCCCTGCTGGGGATGAGAGGACCCTCAACAGCTAGGTGTAGTTCTGAGTTCCCCTCCAATCTCCACAGCCCAGCTCAGCTCTTCAGAAAATCCCAGTTTTATAGAATGCGCCCCCACCTCACCCTCCACCGTTGATGAACCAGCCCCATTCTCTCCAGCAGAAGCCATTTTCCTGCCTTTGGCCACGACCCCAAGGCAGGAGCCTTCCCTCACAGGGTGTCTAAGGCTCTCTGGCTGAGAACCTTGGGTCAGCAACGTTGGGTGGAGATTCTGGGGCAGCAAAACTGGGAAGCAGGTAGCAAAAACAAGAATTGGTGCCTAGTGCTGATGGAGGATCGAGCTAGATTAGGACTCTTGGGTTCTTATTTGGGGTATAATTCATCTGGCTCCATTTCTCAGCTTCCAGGTCCAATTTCCTTTCGGGGCTGATGGTGGTGTTGGCTGCCTCTTGTCAAAATTATTTTTTGACAAGAGGCAGCCCCTCCTTCAACCCCCAGATGAGAGCTCCCTCCCCTGGGGCTCTCTGGCCATGCCGCAGCTGGCCCATGAGTATAATGGATGTGCAGTCCCGACTTTCCTGGATGCATGTATTAGACAATACGTGGAAAATTTAAAAATGAGCATAAAATTTAAAAATTTCAAATTTCCTCATGGAAATTTAAAAATGAGCATAAAACTGCTGTGTCTTCACCTTGGAGGGAAGTTCCCTTGAGCAACTGTAAGGACAGACATTCTGCCACCCCTGGCTCTGCAAGGCCACTCACACCTAAGAGAGAGGAACGGCAGGCTGTGAGCTTTCTGAGACCCCACGAGTTCTTGGAAAGAAAAGCCTTTCCCATCCTCTCCTCTGCACCACCTGGGGGCCTGAGGTTGGGCTGTGGAGCTTAGTGTCATGTGTCTCTAATTGGTGTGTCGCGGCAGCGTGCGAGGCTGGGAACTGGGAGACACTGCTGCAGGAGCCTTGACCATGGACAGCATCTGACACCATGTGTGCCCCAAGTATGCAAGCACACTTGTGCACCTCCATGCATGTGTCCGAGGAAGACTGTGGATGCAGACTAGGATGTGAAGAGGAAGTGTGTACATGTGGCTGTGGGAGAGGGCTTGGGAGCAGACAAACCTCTGGTCGTGTGAGGAGCACATACTGAGCAAAAGTAATCATGTCCTTCAGTCGTGTTTTGCAATTTACAGATTCCCTTTCCTCCTTGAACTCATGTGATCCTCATAATTCTGGGAGGTAGGAAGATGTTAATATTGTCATTTGAAAGATGAGACAAGTGAGGCTCAGAAAAGTTATGTGACTTGCCTGAGGTCACACAGCCTCTGTGGGCCCCTGACATCAGATCTTCGAAGTCCAGGTTCTTTGTGTGTGACTGTGGGAGCAGGAGTGTGTGTGTGGAAGGGGAGGGTGCTGTGAGCTCCCCAGCTGCCCATGCTCTGTGGAGAAGCAGTGTGGTGAGGCCGGAAGGGGAAAGGAAAGAAAGAGTGCAAAGGGGAAGCCCGGAGGACTTCCCTTCCCCGCCCAGGCTGAGTAGCCAGCTTTTCTGACTCCTCTGCCTTTTCTTGGCACCATCTGGCCAAGTCCCGACTTTAGAGGTACCCATCCTGTCTTTCCCCAGGGTGGCGCTACCAGAGGAGGTCACGACAGGTCAGCTCGGTATCACATTGTGTCCATGATCTGCATCCTTAAATGGGTCTGCAGTGCTGCCTGGCAACCCGCTGTGTTTTTCTGGTCAACCTGTTCTCCCCAATGACTACTGCAAACTTCTCTATTCCTCTCAATCAGCTGCCCTTCTCAGCTCCCCTCCCACTCCCAGCAGATGACCTTGCCTCCCCCTTCACAGAGAAAATAGAAGCCTCGCACAAGATTCCTCCCTTCCTCTGGGCACCAGACTCCAGGGGGAGCATCCACCTTATCTAGGCCAAAATCTCCATGTCTTCTTTCCGTCCATCTGCTTCTGCCTTTTTAGGAACTTTACCCTAATGAGTATGCCTCTCCCGTCTCTGCAGTGAGTCTCTCCCTCTCAAGTGGAACCTTCCCATCAACACTGCAACATGCTCAAGATTCTCCCGTCTTAAAATAGATGGCAACAAGGACAGCTAGCATTTATTGAGCACTTACTACGTATGAGGCTTTAGGCTAAGGTGAAAAACAAAAACCAAACCTCTCTCAACTCCATAGCACCCTCTAGCTCCCACACTGTCTCTCTGCTTCCCCTAACAGGCAAAGTTCTTAAAAGTGATGTATGGGGAGCGGATGTGGCTGAAGTGAAGCAAACAAACGGAATAACCAACTCAGGGTTGCTGATGTGGCTCAGTGGTTGAGTGCGGGCTTCCCACATATGACATCCTGTGTTCAATCCCTGGCCCCGGTACGTCAGAAAAAAAAAAGAAAAAAGATATACTGTTTCCATTTTCCCATCTTTCACTCACTCCAATCCACTCTAGGCTACCTTCTCTCATCCCACCTCTCCACCAAAATGGATCTAGCTAAGGCTGCTGTGACCTCCATGTTGCCAAATCCAGCAAACATTTTTTATCCTGGATCTATCAATACCATTCAAAACAGCTGATCACCACCTCTGTTTTGAACTAGCATCTTTCCTGACAACTACACTCTTCTGGTCTTCCCCCTGCTTCTTCTAGCCACTTCTTCTCTATCCCTTTTCCAGTTCATTATCTTCTACTTGGCTGTTAAATACTGGCACTACTCCTCTTCTTTTAAATCCTATGCGTATGGTTCAAGGGTACAGCTTGATGATTTGTACATTGGTATCTCTTACAATGTAGTAGTTTACATATATTAGTATATTTTACATTGGAATAAAAGTACAGAGCATTTCCAGCCCCTAGAAGTTTTCTTCAGGTCCTTTCCTAGTCAATACTACCTCAGCAAGAGCTACCCACTATTCTGACCTCTGTCAGTATAGGTAAGTTTTGCCTGTTCTTGAACTTGATAGAGCATATGTGTATTCCACACAGTATATACTCTTTTCTGTTTATCTCCTTTTGTTTATAATTATGTCTGTGAGATTCAGCCATGTCGTGTGTGGCGGTAGTTGGTTCTTCTTCAATGCTGTGTAGTAGCCCATTATATGAATATATAACAATATATTTATCCTTTCTACTGTTGCTAGTTTTTGGCTGTTATACATAAAACTACCACAAACATTCTTGTACACATCTTTTGGTTGACATATGCACTCATTTGTCTTGGGAATTTAGAAGTTACAGGTTAGTCATAGGGTAGTATTCTGTTTAGTTTTAGTGGGTACTGCCAAACCAGGCCTTTTTTTTTTTTTTTTTTTCCTATTTTTTTAACTTTATATTCTATGCTGGGATAGTCTCATTTTCACTCATGACTTCAATTACCATCTACACTCCGACAACTACCAAAATTTATGTCTCGGCCCAGCTCTCTCCTCTTAGCATCAGCCCCAAGGGCCAATTTCCCATTTAACATCTCTACTTGCATGTCTCCAAGGCTCCTCAAGACCAGCATATGCAAAGCCAAACTCATCATCTTACCTCCCAAACTAGTCCTTTCCCCCCTGTGCCTGATCCAGTGAGCCACCCCACTGGCCACCCACTTATGTGAACCAGAAACCATCAGTAATGCACCATCTCCCCCATTTCTCTAACTAGGATCTTGACAGGTTTTGCCTCTTAATTATCTCTCCAAGGTGCTCACTTTTCCTCCTCTCCACTCTACCACCTGGTTTCAAGCCAGCCCATGTCTCCCCTGGACCACTGCAATGGCTTCCTGATAGATTTCCTGGAAGCCCCTCTGGCTCCTCCAATTCATCCTTTACTCTGCAGCCATGGCGGTGGTTCTGGTTTGCTAGGCTGCCTAAAGCAATATACCAGAAATGGGTTGGCTTTTAACAGTGTGAATGTACTAGCTTACAAGCTGATAGTTCTGAGGCCATGAAAATGTTCAAATCAAGGCATCACCAACAAGATACCTTCTTTCTGAAGACTGGCTGCCAGTGATACTGGACTCGTCTGTCACATGGCAAGGCACATGGCAGCATCTGCTGGTCTCTCCCCTTCTCTTCTGGGTTTCACTGCTTCCAGCTTCTTGCTCTGTGACTTTTTTCCCTCTCTGCCTCTGTATTCATTTACAAAGGACTCCAGTAAGAGGATTAAGACTCACCCTGGGCCACGCCTTAACTGAAGTAACCAAATCAAATGGCTCCACTTATAATAGGCTGACACCCACAGGAATGGGGTAGCTTTAAGAATATATTTTTCTGGGGCCCATACAGCTTCAAACCATCACACTCCACCCTCTGAACCCCAAAAAGACATGTTCTTTCCATATGCAAAATACATTTCTTTCCATCACAATATCCCAAAAGTCTGAAATCATTTTAATATTAAGTTCAAAGTCTCATCAAAATCAGTTACAGGTGTGGTCTGTCCTGGGGCACGATTCCCCGATTCCCCTCTGGCTGTGGACCTGTGAAACTTAGGGAACAAGTTATCTGCTTCCAATGTACAAAAGAGGGACAGTCATAGGATAAACATTCCCATTCCCATAGGGAAAAATTGGAAGGAAAACAAGGTTTATGGGTCCCAAATAATTCTGAACCCTTCAGGGCATACTCCATTAGTTTACAAGGTTTGAACATCATCTGTGGAATGATGCTTTGTCCTTGGGGCCAGAGAAGCAGCAGCCCTACCCTTTCCAAGTGCTTGTGCAGTGGCCATGCTCTCCCCAAACAGTGGGGTGAAGGCTTCAACATCTCCAAGCATTAGGGTGATGGCCAGGCTCTCGGGTCCACATTCCTTAAGCATCAGGGTGGCGGCTGGACTCTAGGCTCCACCCTTGTCGAATACTGGGGTGGAGGCCAGCCTCTCCGCAATCCTCTAGGCATCTGAGGAAACTGGGGTGGTAACACTTCCTGAACAACAGAGCAGAAGGCCTGCCTTCTCCAAGCTCTGGAGCATACTCACCCTGTCATGGGTGGATCAGCTCTCTTGGCCTGAGAAGATGTCTTTAGTCCAGACCTCAGCTTCCATGGTTCTGCCTTTGAAGTTGTTTTTCCTTCAGTCTGACCCTTTTCTCTCTCTTTTAGTCCAGGCTAGCAGTGGTTCTGTTCATACAGATCTTGCAAAAACTTGTTGGTGTCTCATGTAGTACACAGAGGTCCAAACCATTAGACTATAGAACTTTCCACAGATCCTTTCTGGATAACTGCATTTCCAATCCTGACTTGCCCTGAAATGGCTGACTGGTTCCATGTTCAGTTAAATCCTGACACGGAGCGCTATACTCTGGGCACTCATTTTCTGGAAACTCAGAATATTCCGAACCATCAATTTCTGTTTCTTTGTACCCAGGAGTTCACTTCTCAGCTTATCCCTTTACTCTCACATTTTACTATAAGCTGCAAGGAGAAGCCAGGCTGCACTTTCCACTTTTAGTTTGGAAATCTCCTCAGCTAAACATCCAAGCTTGTCACTTTCAAATTCTACCTTCCATCCTATATCAGGACTCAACTTTGCCAAATTCTCTGCCACTTTAAAACAAGGATCACCTTTCTTCCAGTTTGCAATGACACATTCATCATTTCTGTCTAAGACCTCATTGGAAGTAACTTTAGTGTCCATATTTCTACCAACAGTCTCTTCGAAACAGTCCATGACCTTTCTATCAAGCATTTCACAATTCTTCCAGAATCTACCCTTTACCCATTTATAAGGCTGTTGCCACATTTTTGATATTTGCAATGGTAGCACCTCACTCTCTCCTGGTACCAGAATCTGTTTGATTCAGCTAAGCTGTCAAAAGTAATATATCAGAAATGGGTTGGCTTTTACAATGGGAAATTATCAGCCTACAAGCTTACAGTTCTGAGGCTGTGAAAATGTCCAAATCAAGGCATCATCAACATGATACTTTCTTCCTGAAGACCGGCTGCCAGCAATCCTGGGCTCCTCTGTTACATGGCAAAGCATATGGCTGTGTCTGCTGGTCTCTCCCTTCTCTTCTGGGTTTCATTGCTTCCAGCTTCTTGCTCTGTGGCTTTTTCCCCTTTCTCCATATTCATCCCATTTATAAAGGACTCCAGTAAGGGAGTAAGACCCACACTGGGCCATGCTTAACTGAAGTAACCTAATCAAAAGGCCCCACTTACGATTGGTTTATACCTACAGGAATGGGATAGCTTTAAGAACATACTTTTCTGGGGTCCATTCTCCTTCAAACCACCACAGTGATCTTTCCAAAACACAGATCTGATTGCTTGAAATCCTTCCATAGGTTGTCTCCCAATATCCTGACTGTGGTCTTCGACGGCCTGCATAGTGTGGGTCCTGGTAGCCTCTCCAGCCTGCTCTCACCCGGCTCTCTGGCCACACCACCCTCTTCTCAGTTCTTGCTCCTAAGGGCCTTTGCACAGACTCCCATTCTCTGTCCAGAATACCCTCCATCCCCCAACAGCCTTACTCTTTACTCTTCCCCATTCTTTATATTCTTTTTTAAAATTGTTTATTTATTTATTTATTTGTATTTTACCAGGAGGTCCCGGGGATTGAACCCAGGTCCCTCCATATGGGAGATGGAGGCCCAACCATTTGAGCCACATCTGCCCCCCATCTTCCCCATTCTTTAGAATACAATCCAAACATCACTTTCTCAGAGAAACCTTCCTTAATTCCCCTGTCTGGGCCAGGTCCCCCTGTCATTCACTTGCACGGAACCATATTATTTCTTTCATAGCACTTATCATAGTTTATAATAAATATTTATTTTTGTAATTTTTAAATTGATGACTGTCTCCCCCATTGGACAATAAGCTCCATGAGGGCAGGGTCTCATCCATTTTTTCAGGAGGTACTGGGGATTGAGCCCAGGACCTCATACATGGGAAGCAGGTGCCCATCCACTATTTATTCTCCATTGTGTCCTTAGTACATAGGCTCTCAGTAAATATTTGGTGAGTAAATGAAAGAATGAAGAAGAAGGACGGGATTTTGAGATGGATGACCTAATCCAACTACTTGTGCTCTATGAGACTTGAACTAGTAACTGTGCCTCAGTTTACTCATCTGTCATACGGTGGTGTAGTTACTCGTAGCTGCTAATTTCACGGAGTTATGCAAGGATCCCATGAGATATCAATTAAAAACCATGAAACATTCCAAAACTTGAGTTCAGAAAGATGTAGAGAAAATCAGAAACCACTCAGTCATCACACAAAGCTGACAAGAGGTACTGGCTGGGGAGTGACATGGGGAAGGGTCAAATCCCTGGACAGAGGGTTCAGAATTGAGTGGAGTTCTCTGTGTGTATCTGCTTGGACACCTCTCCTGGGGTTCTGTATGTATATGCTTGGGAAGGGGGGTAGTCTGTATGTGCTGCTTGACACATTCCTCACCTCCCCGTTACTGTGAAACATTTGGGTTTGTCTACTGGAACTGAGATGAGGGTGGGAGAGAAAGTTAGAGGAGTAAGGATACTGGATGCTGTTGATGTGTGTGGGGGTGTGTTTTAGTTTCCCTGACTGCTCAAGCAAATGCCATGCAATGGGTTGGCTTAAACAATGGGGATTTACTAGCCTACGGTATGAGGCTGGGCAAAAGTCCAAATTAAGCTATCATCAGGGCGATGCTTTCTTCCTGAAGACTGGCGTTCTAGGACCGTCTGCTGGTGATCTTTGGTCCTGGGCTCCTCTGTCACATGGCAATGCACATGGCAGCCTCTCCTGGCCTCTCCCTTCTTTTACGGGTTCTGATAATTCTCAGCTTCTTGCTTTCTCTCTATCTGTCTGAATTTCATTCTGCTTATTAAGGAATCCAGTAACAGGATTAAGACCCATTGTGACTGAATTGGGCCACACCTTAAGTGAAGTTACCTCATTGAAAGGTCCTACTTACAATGGGATCACACTCACAGGAATGGATTAAATTTAAGAACATGTTTTTCTGGGGTATATAGCTCCAAACTACCACAGAGTATGAGTGTGTACGTTTGTTGCCCGGCCAAGGGGGCTAGGTGTCTGTGTAGTGACATGTGATGTGTAGGTGTGCAGTGTGGGTCTTTGTGTTGGGGTGGGTTAAGAGGTGTCCAGCCAGGGGTGGGTATAGCTCAGTGGTTGAGCTCCTGCTTCCCATGTAGGAGGTCCTGGGTTCAATCCTGGTACCTCCTTAAAAAAAAAAAGGGGAGGGGGGACCAGCCATAACAAATTCACTGTCCTTTGAAACTGCTGTGTGTGCACTTACTTGCCCGTCTCTGGTTGGGCCCCCAAGCTGGAAGCTTCCACTGACCCCTTCCCTCTGGAAGTCCAATCTACTCCAAGACACATCTGAAGAGGGGAACAATGCCCTCTAGTGGGCATGGCCCATATAAGCAGCCGCAGCTTCCCCAGTCCAAATCTCTGCCTGGACCCACCTCATCCCCAACCCAAGTCTGGAAACCTCCTCTGAAACAAATCATGAAGAGATGCAAAGGAGGAGGACCTGCCAACGGAAAGCTGGTAGGGAGGGAGAAAATACACATGGGACAGAAAACAGAAAAGCAACCCTTGCTTCATACAGGAGAAGCCCGAAGACAACAGCAGAAAGCAAGGGGTGTCTCTCTCTCCTCATCTCTGCAATGGCTGCTCTCTGGTTGCCATGGTATTCCCTGACTGACTTTTCCTGCCTCCAGCCATGCAGCATGAGTGATTTCTGTTTTTTTTCTGTTCTTCTGCCTCTGCGTGGTCTCTGAGTCCTGCCCTTACATTCTCATAGTCCCTGCCCTTCAAGGAGCTCCTGGCCACTACCCATGCCTGAAGGGTCTTGAGCAGAACTGGGTCTATTCCCTGAGTAGGCACTAACTATGCCCTGCTGAGGCAGGGAGGGCTTCCTGGAGGAGGTAACGTGTGAGTAGGGTCTTGAAAGATGAGTAGTTTTCCCGATGGAGTCCAGGGAAGGTGTGGAACTATGGATGAGCCTGGTGTGTCTGGGGAGTGAGGACAAGCCCTGATGGCTGGACTCTGGATGAGGGGTGGGGAACTAGTGGGAGGAGGTGAGGGTGGAGGGTAAATTGCTTCCAGCTTGATATTACCTTGTACATCCTCCTGGTGGGTATGAATTTTGCCCAGGGGCACTGGGGAGCAAGAGAAGGTCTTTAAGCAGGAGAATGGTCAGAATTAAATAGCATGGACTGAAGTGTGTGGGGGTGCAGGAAGACTGTAGGGAGGCTGGGAGACAGAGAGACCAGTTGAGAGGCTGTTGTTTAGGCAAGAGATGATGAGGCCAGTCTGAGGGCAGTAGTGTAAGGATGGAGAGAGGCCAGATCTCAAAGGCTCCTCTTCCTCCGGGGCCTTGGTGTCCCTGGCAGCAAAGCTGAGGTCAGAGGTCCCACATCAGTCAGTTCTGCTAGACCCTGGCACTCTGCCTCCAGTTGCCAACACACTCAGGTCTCTGCATGCAAATGAAGAAGTGAAGCTGTTTGGGAACAGAGGGGGAGTGGGGAGGAGGAGGAGGGAAGTGTGGCTGGGGCTGTGGGATGGTTAAGGGATGGAGTTCCAAGGGACTTGTCTAAGCCGTGTCGTCACACCCCCCCCCCCACCACCACCATCACTAGCACTGCTCCCCCTCTGGCCCTGCAGAGGAAGGGTTAATCCACCTTCCCTTCCTCCTTCCCTCCTCCCTTTCTCTTCTCCCCTCAGGTCACCTTCTCTGCCCTGGAGACTTGGCTGGTGGCTCAAGTTCCTTATCCAGTGGCCCCAGTAATCAGAGCACAGTAAAGGGGTGAGGGGCCTGGGGGATCTGCCAGGCGGTGGGTTTGGGGGGCACCCCAGGCTGATTCCTAGCACTCCCCACCCCGGTCCAGGCACCCCATCTCTGTTCTGATCTCAATATCTTCTACCCACCAGGGGAGAATTCCTCGAACTGTTGGGGGGCTGGGCAAGCTGGGAGGGGTATTGGTGAGCTGCCAGGAAGCTTTTCAGCTGCAGGAGACAGGGTCCCTCCCCCAGTGCCAGGAACTGGCCATAAATGAGTCTGTGGTCAGGGAGAGACCTCAGCTAATGGAGCCTGGCCTGCCCCACAAGCCACAGGGGGGAGTGGGAGAGGCCACACCTGGGGGAGGAGACCTAAATGCAGCTCGACCTGGGGGAGGGTGCTGACCTGAAATAGAGTGGGGGTCAGGGGGAGTGAGGGGAGGAGAAGTGGGGGTCAGAGACCGATTGGAGAGAAACTGGGGGTCAAGGGAGTGATTGCAGGGGAATTGGAATACTCAGGGGAGTAACTGGAAGTCAACTGGGCTCCAGTTACAGGAAAGTGATTGGAAGGGATTTGGGGGTCGAATGGATAATTAGAGGGGAACTGAGGGTTTAAAAGTGTCTTGGGGGAATTAGGGGTCAATGAAATAATTGGGGGTGGGTCGTGGGTCAAAGGGATTAGAGAGGAATTAGGGGTCTGAGAGACTGCCTGGAAAGCGTTGGGGGCTTGGGTATCCTGGAGGAATAACTTCACCAGGAGAGAATAAGAGGAGACCCAGAACTGGGGTGGGGACACTGAAACGCATTCAGAGGACTAGACCTGAGGATGAAAGAGAGAGCCAGTGTGTCGGGGGCTGGGAGGGGGGGAGGCTGCTGCTGGCTTGAGGTCATGCTGGCAGTGGGGGCTGAGAGCTGCCCTGGGCCCACCTCACTCGGGGAGGCCCCCCTCCTCTCCATCAGCCTTTCCCACTGACATCAATTATTCATCAGCCAGACAATGCCCGCCCTCCCTGGCAGGCCAGGCTGGTCCTCCTTTCCGTGCCCCGCCCCCACTTCAGCCACACCACCACCGCCACCGAGGCCTGGCGAGGAGGGACGTCCAGCCAGGGAGCACCAGACCCTGCCTAGGATCACATCTCCTTTCCCCACCGGCACCTTCCCCCTCCTCCTGCTGATACCCCGGTGCCAGAAAAGCCCTAGAGAAGATGCCCATCCAGATCTTCTGCTCTGTTTCATTCTCCTCCGGAGAGGAGGCCCCAGGACCCTTGGCAGATGTTTGGGGTCCCCGCCAGCAGCAGTGGAACAACTCCGAATCCGAAGAGGAAGAAGAAAAGGAAAAAGAGGCAGCGGAGGCCAATGAGGAGCATTTGCCCATGGACTTGGTGGCCTTTGCCAACAGCTGCACTCTCCATGGAGCCAGCCGCGTCTTCGTGGAGGGGGGTCCAGGGCCGAGACAGGTCCTGTGGGCAGTGGCCTTTGTCCTGGCACTGGGCACCTTTCTGTGCCAGGTAGGCGACCGCATTGCTTATTACCTCAGCTACCCGCACGTGACTCTGCTGGACGAGGTGGCCACCACGGAGCTGGCCTTCCCGGCTGTCACCCTGTGCAACACCAATGCCGTGCGGCTGTCCCAGCTCAGCTACCCTGACTTGCTCTACTTGGCCCCCATGCTGGGGCTGGATGAAAGCGATGACCCTGGGGTGCCCCTCGCCCCTCCGGGGCCTGAGGCCTTCTCTGGGGAGCCCTTTAACCTGCACCGCTTCTACAATCGCTCCTGCCACCAGCTGGAGGACATGCTGCTCTATTGCTCCTACCGCGGGGGGCCCTGCGGCCCTCACAACTTCTCGGTGGTGAGTGGGGGCCCATGCCTGGCACAACACCCTGAGGGCATCCGCCATGGCTCATCCTGTCCATCACCTCCTGGGGCTGGGGCTGGTGACCGTGCAGCCCACCCACCCTCTGTAACATGTCTTGGAGAGGCCTGAGCCAGAGTTCGCCTGGGAGCCCCCTGGGCCAGAGCTGGGTTAACATTCCCAGGTGCATACCAGTGCTGTCCTCCCTATTAGAATCTTGAAATGTATCTGTACTGTTTGGTAATTAGCTGCTGCCCTAAGGCCCCTAGTATCTCCAGAAATATCCTCCACCTGAGATCTCCAGACCTCTGCCTGTAGGGTGCTAGGACTTGCTCCATCTCTGAAGTTAACCTTTGATCTGTTAGTGGGAACCTGTGACTGTTAATTATTTTGACCATCACTCCTGGGCTGGGGAGGTGCCCCCTGTCAACATGTCAGTGGCTCCCACAGCAAAGACTTCACTGCATTCTTACTTGTTCTTGTTCTCTCCCACAGACCTCCCATTCCCCTCAGGCTCTGTGTGTCCAAGGGTAAACAACAGGCCTCCTCTAAATCCTTTCCATCCCCACCAGCTCTGAGCTCAGGGTCAGGGAGCCTCTTCCCAGGGAAGCCCGTGCTGGGAGAGCCTACTCCAGCTTGGCCTCCCAGCCACGTGTCTAGAGCCTTCCATGCTCCCACCTCCCCGCAATCTGGCTTCCAGCTCCATCTGGCCTGGCTCTTCCTGCCCCTTCCCTCCGCCGACACCCATCCCTCAGTCCCCCATCTCCTCCCTAGCGTAGGAGAAGGTGGGTGTCACCATTTCTGTGCATGGTGGACTGACTGAAGGTAGCATGGACCTGGGGGGGTTTTGGCCACTGAGCCCAGAACAGGCCGGGAGATAGAGGAACATGGGGAAGTAAAGGGGTTAAGCCTGCTTCCTCCAGACCTAAAGGTAGAGCAGACACTTCCCACTCAGAACCACCAGGTGGCAGCAGCGACCCAGCGCTCAGTAGCATGGTCCTCTGAGCTCAGCCCACCTGAATCACCCAGGTGGATGGGAGGACATGGGTGTGTGTCCCACCTGGCAGTGAGGCTGGGGGATTAGAAACCCTTGGAGTCATCTCACTCTGCCTTATCTATGGTCTCACTCACAGAATGGGGGAAGACCAGGATCTTTTCTGGAGTGGGTTGGGAGACGCTGTTCCAGGAAGGGGGAAAGAAGCAAAGACTCTATTTCCTGCTCCGCCTCTCACCCCCACTACCCCAGTCTGTCCTGAAACTTTGTCTCTCTCTTTCTTTGGGCCTAGTCTTACCTTATAACTTGCTTTTTGGACTTTGTCACCATCGAGCAGTAGTTAAAGCACACCCACTCCCTTCGTGGGTACTTGGGGACATTCGAGGAAGCTACAGGGGAAAGGGTCATAAAGAACTGCTTTCCTCTTTGATGTGGCTGTGTAATCAGAGCTGTGATAAGGACTGTGCTGGGGCATGGAGTAAGGACAAGGTTAGGGTGACTGTCCCAGGACCAAGATAGCTTTTCAGGGCGCCAGAGCCCTGAAAAGTCATTATTAAGCATGGCATGCCTGGGTACTCAGCCCCGAATGCTGGGAGAAGAGGCACTGGTGCTTGGGTGGGCATGGTCTTTGGTATGGCAAACGGGTCTACTTTCAGGCTCTAGTGACCATGGATAATGATGAACTAATGGCTGCAGGAAACCAAAGCTTAGCTTTGGTTGGGAGAGGGTCTTGGCGAGAGCAGGGGTGAAATCCAGAAGAGAAGAGATGTCTCAGAAGGCCCCAGGAGCTTGGGCCTGTGAGGATGGGTGCAAGGAGGGAGTAGGGGTCTGACAGTGATAAAATCCTGGGGAAAGGGCATATATGTCAGGGTCCTGGCAGGAAAAAGATTGCCACTCAGTTCAAGTGAGAAGACTTTAACAAAGGGAGGTTTACAGAGCTGTGGGCAGGATGCAGGAGCCCAACGAGGGAAGCTGAGGTACTAGCAATGGTGGGAAATGCTATCACCTGCAGGCTGAAGGAGCCCAGGGAGGAAATGGTGCTATGGAGAGGGGCCTGTTGGCGATGGTCAAAGCCACTGCCAGGACCATGGGGCAGGGGGCAGTACCCCGATCTCTCTCTCCCCCTGCCATCTGATCCCCCACTGATACCTCTCATTGGCCAATCCAACCGGAAGCTCATCTGGGGGGCAAAGAAGTTCAGGCCATGTGCCCCACGGGAACCAGCTTTCCAGGGCACACAGCAGGGCAAAGGAGGGTGGAGAATGCATGGGTAGGGGGAGACAAATGGAGAATGGGCTGCACAGAAGACATTGTTCCTGCAGGCGATCAAGATTTCAGCAGCCAGGGGATGTGGGACAACCCTTGGTGGGTAGGGCAGGCTGGCAGGACTCTCAGCTCTCAGCTCTCCACTCTGCCCTCAGGTCTTCACACGGTATGGAAAGTGCTACACATTCAACTCGGGCCGAGATGGGCGGCCGCGGCTGAAGACCATGAAGGGTGGGACAGGCAACGGGCTGGAGATCATGCTGGACATCCAGCAGGACGAGTACCTGCCTGTATGGGGGGAGACTGGTATGTCACTCTCTCCAGGGGCCCCCTGGCCCTGGGACTCCCTCCCCCATGGCTCCTGGCCCCAGCCTTGGCCAGGGGACTCTGGGCTCTGCTCCTGGCCCCAGCCTTGGCCAGGGGACTCTGGGCTCTGCTCCTGGCCCCAGCCTTGGCCAGGGGACTCTGGGCTCTGCTCCTGGCCCCAGCCTTGGCCAGGGGACTCTGGGCTCTGCTGTGTGGGGCCTCCCTTCCTCCCAGCATCTCACCATTTCGGTGTCCAAACCTACCTGTCTTCCACATGCCTCTCTCTGGCTCTCCCTTCCTGGCTCCGTTACTCTCCAAGGTAACCAGCCATCCCTATCCATCAGTGGCCGCCACTCATTCTATAAATAACTCCCTCTCTTCTGGGGCTGCCTGCTGTCTCTCTGGTCTCAGGGGCCTTGGGGCAGAGAGAAATGGGGGAAAAGGGAGGGAGAGAAAAGAAGAGAGTCTGAGACAGTTACAGTCTTCGAGAAATAGTTTGAAATACCCAGATGCATAACAGAAGCCAGGTAAGAAAGGAGGCGTGTAGGATTCAGGGATGATGGCGGCATCAGGGGGTTGGTGGACACAAAGGGAGGCTGGAGGTGGGCTGGGACCCCATAGACCCCCCAGCCCCAGCACAGGCTGTGCTTATTCCCAGGAGACCTAGGATGTCCCTAGTTCCGAGGCGGTGCCAAGGAGGCAGAAGCCCTCCCAACACACACACACCCTCATTCCTACAGACGAGACGTCCTTTGAGGCAGGCATCAAAGTGCAGATCCACAGTCAGGATGAACCTCCCTTCATCGACCAGCTGGGTTTTGGCGTTGCCCCCGGGTTCCAGACCTTCGTGGCCTGCCAGGAGCAGCGGGTGAGAGGGCCAGGGGAGACTGGTCCTGGGGTGGTGTGTTGAGAGATCAAGGTAGAGGAGTGGGCGATGAGTAATGGGAGGGACAGGTGAGCTGGGGCCTGGCTGGGAGCTGGCTAGTCAGAAGCATGGATGAGCTAATGAACGGGAAAGCTCTGGGAACTCTGAGGCCCCCAGAGCCTATGGAGGGAGAGGGGGTATGACTCCTGAGTTGTGAGCCTTGTCAGAGAAGCCCATCAAGGTGATGTGGGGAGAAGTCTCCACACACACCCCAGCTCCCCTGCTCTCCCAGCAGCTTATCTACCTGCCCCCGCCCTGGGGCACCTGCAAAGCTGTTACCATGGACTCGGATTTCTTCGACTCCTACAGCATCACCGCCTGCCGCATCGACTGTGAGACGCGCTACCTGGTGGAGAACTGCAACTGCCGCATGGTGCACATGCCAGGTGAGACCACAAAGCTCCAAGCACAACCCTGGGGCCCCTCAGCCTGCCCCGCCCCTCACCACCTGACTATCCCTATTAACCCCCTGCCAATAGGGAAGCAAGACCAGCTGGCCTCTTCCCACCCCCTTTCCATCCCCCTTCCACCCCCCTCTCACTCACGGCTCTCTGACCTCAAATCCTACCTGTACAGGGAGGGGTTGAGTCCAAAGGGGTGGATGGGAAGGGCCCAAGAGGAACAGACGTGTGTTCAGGCGCCGACTCCAGGGCAAACTGGGGGCTGGCTTCCATCTTGTAGGCCTTTGGTCCCACCACCATCACAAGAGCCCTTTAATCTTCACCCTGCACCACTGTCTTTTCTCCTCCACAGGGGATGCCCCATACTGCACCCCGGAACAGTACAAGGAGTGTGCGGATCCTGCTCTGGGTTAGCGCCCCTCACCTGGGACAGTTTGCGGGAGGGAAGGAAGTGCTGCCAAGCTCCCAGAGGTTTCAAATAAGTCCTAGGCCAGGCTTTACCCTCCCCTGTGTCTGACACAAGGCTGGGAACAGCATCTCCACGAGGCCCTTAGGAGAAATTGATGGGAGGGGCCCTCACCCTCTCATCAGCACCTCAGCCCTGACAGAGCAAGGGAGCCTGAGGGCCCTGAGGGAATGAGATGTGGGATTGAGAAATATCCATGGGGAGGTTGGGAGAAGATCAGCACCACGGTGGGGGGTGGGGGTGGGGAAATCGGCACAGAGCAAAGGTGAAGAACAGAGAAGGAAAAGAGAAGGGGGCCCAGGGATTCTATGGGCAGGGCCAGGATGTGCGTGTGTGAAACCGGTGCCTTCCATCTGGCCCTGGCACAGACTTCCTGGTGGAGAAAGACCAGGAATACTGTGTGTGCGAAATGCCCTGCAACCTGACCCGGTACGGCAAGGAGCTGTCCATGGTCAAGATACCCAGCAAAGCCTCAGCCAAATATCTGGCCAAGAAGTTCAACAAGTCTGAGCAGTACATAGGGTAAGGGCTCTCTGACTGGGGACAGTGAAAGGTACGAGGGGAGCTTGCTGGGGCGCAGGCAGGCAGGAGGAAGTTCAGATAATACAGGGAAGGTCCCAGAAGCAACCAAAGGGTCTGGGGTGGGCATAGAAAGAAGACCAAGCCAGAATAAGCAGGGGAAGCACCCCTTCTCCCCACCTCCCTGCTTTATCCTCTATCTTCACCCTCGTTGCTGTAACTGTGATTGCCCCACACTACCAAATGTGCAGAGTGTCTTTTCCTGTATGGCATCTCATTTAATCCTCACACAAGGCACATATGTCCATTAGCATCTCGTTTTATGGATGTGGAGACTGAGATTCAGAGAGGCAGACTTGCTGAGGTCACCAAACTCATAAGGGGCAGAGCTGTGACTTGAACCCCTGTCTCCTCCCCCAACCTCACTGCAGGGAGAACATCCTGGTGCTGGACATTTTCTTTGAAGTTCTCAACTATGAGACCATTGAGCAGAAGAAGGCGTATGAGATTGCAGGGCTCCTGGGTGAGCTGCCGATGGCACCTGTCCCTTCCTCTGCCATGGGCATGGCCTGACTCCCCACCACTCAAAGCAGGATGCTCACCTCTATCCCATAGGACCCCCATCCCAGGAGCCCTTCCCCAAACCCTGTTGTGTTGGTATGTGGTGGTGGTGGGGGAAGGCATTTCTCTTAGGGCAAAGTAAGAGAGACCCATGGGCAT
This sequence comes from Cabassous unicinctus, assembly GCA_029593785.1. Taxonomy (NCBI): domain Eukaryota; kingdom Metazoa; phylum Chordata; class Mammalia; order Cingulata; family Chlamyphoridae; genus Cabassous; species Cabassous unicinctus. The sequence continues at coordinate 1,063 of JAQZBX010032978.1, read as the reverse complement.
GGGGGTGGGGTGGGAATAGTTCACGTGTGCCTGAAAATTGGCCCAGAGACCAAGAGTGCTGGGGTATTTTGTAAACAATCGTTTTTCCTGAAAAGTACAAAAAATGCAGAAAAACAAAGAGAAGAAAATTAAAATCCCACCAGAGGCTGGTTTTGCGCCCCTTCTGTACGAAGGTTGTCAATCCCCTTGCGAAGAGGATTGGCCCGCCCCTGTCCCAGTGAGCCCTGCCGCCCCCACGGCGATCTGACCTCACTGACCTCTGCGCCCCTCCCGCAGGTGACATTGGGGGCCAGATGGGGCTGTTCATTGGGGCCAGTATCCTCACGGTGCTGGAGCTCTTTGACTACGCCTACGAGGTAAACCTGGACGGGGAGCTCCCGGGCGGGGGCCTCGGAGGGGCGGGGGCCTCGGAGGGGCGGGGCCTCGGAAGGGCGGGGCCTCGGAGGCAGGTTCCAGCCCGCCCCGCCCCCTGTCGCAGGTCATTAAGCACAAGTTGTGCCGGCGAGAGAAGTGCCAGAAGGAAGCCAAAAGGAGCAGCGCGGACAAGGGTGTGGCCCTTAGCCTGGACGACGTCAAAAGACACGTGAGGAAGCCAACGAGGGGCGGCCTCCGGCCCTGACCCTTCCCGCACCGCCGCAGGACCCCCTCCCCGCCCCCACCCCGCTCCTTGGCACCGTCTTTCCTTTGCCTCCTCGACACCCCAGGGCCACCCGTGGACTCTCCGATAACCAGTCCCTGTCCTGTTTGTGCCCTTCTCCTAGAACCCGTGCGAGAGCCTCCGGGGCCACCCTGCCGGGATGACATACGCTGCCAACATCCTACCTCATCATCCGGCCCGAGGCACGTTCGAGGACTTTACCTGCTGAGCCCCGCAGGCCACTGTACCAAAGGCCTAGATGGAGAGGGCTAGGAGAGCAACGGGCCCCCCGCTGCGCCCCCAGTCTGCCCTCGGGACTCTCCCCTCCCCCCCCACTCCTAGGGCAGTCCCCCACTCCTGGGCAATCCTTTCCTCTCCTCTGTAGTGAGGAAGGAGTCTTGACCATAGAGTACTCTCCCTGCCTCT